>ML110186.1:29068-78946 GCA_003697995.1 Taxidea taxus jeffersonii | reverse complement strand
TAGTTAAAAATAGCATATTTTAATCTTCATTGTTTATGAAAACAATGAGAGGGGTTGACATCTTTTCAGTTAAAAATCTATTTTATTGAGACTTACTATGCTGTAATTTATTTAGCCCACCCTTCAAAATTCTTTTAAAAATAACATTGTGATGTCCACCTTTGCACATAAGTGTCTGTCGGTATCGCCTAGTATTTTCTAGGAAATATTTCTTAAGGTAGAATTACTGAATCAGAGGGCATGGGCTTTCTTGGATGTATACTGAAAATTATCACCAAAAGAATGACATTGCCCTCCCCCCAACAACGTTTGAGAGAGGTCCCCCGACCCACCTCACCAGCACATTTATAATTTTTAAACGAGTGCCTATGAATAAGGAAAAATGGGATTTCAATTTAATTTCCATTCCCTTGATTTCTAATGAGTCAGATTAAACTTTTTTTTTTTTTCGTATTCTTGGCCATTTACATTTCTGTGTCTGTGAATTCTTTTTTATCCATGTTTCTACTTTTAGTGTTTCTCTTACGGCAGGTGAACCCCAAACGTTTTTAGGTAGGTCAGATCAGCACATCCGTTAAATCCCTACTACACAGACAGCGTGGAGCTAGGTGTTTGAGAGCCATAAATGAGATGCAATAATTATTCTTACAGATCTTGTGATTTCGCCGGGCAGAAAAGCCCATACACAGAGAAAGCAATTAGAGAGCAAACCAGACAGTCTGTAATCAAGTGCTAAATGGGCAGCTCAGATGCTACGTGCCGTGAGAGCTCAAAGAGGAGAGAGGAGAGCCGCGCCAGTGTGGTCAGGGAAAGCTTCTCGGAGGAGGAGCCCCACATAGGAGCTATATGTTTAAAATGTGACACTGACATAGTGACACACACGTCTCTCCTCCAACAGGAAGGATGACACCTCGATGGCTCTCCCAACACTTCTACGGGAAATCAGTCTTCGACAGATAAACTGGTTGACCGTTGCCAGGGCTCCACCAGGCCAGCAGTGGTTGGCCAGTCTCGTCGTTGCCATGGTAACCACAGCGACAACAACTGACATTTATTGGGCTCTGACCATGTGCCAGACACCCTGCGCTAAGTGCTTTCTATTTATAATCTCATTTAAGTTCCTGGCGAGCCTATGAAGTAGGTACTATTGTTACCTCTTTTACAGATGTGGAAAGTGGGGTTAAATAAGTCACTCAAGGCATCAGGGAAAGTGTTGATGAGCTTGGTCTCTGACCTCTGTTTGTCAGCTTCTGAGAAGTACTCTCTATGCCCAGGCCTGCTGTAACAGCGGGGGCCCAGCCAAGCCTTCTTTCCTGCCTCCAATCAGAGCTGGAGGTTCCCTTGGCATGATTGACAGAAAGACTTCAGGGGAACAGGTCAGAGTCCTAAAAGTTCAGTGAAGACTCCCTAAGCATATGCTAGGTCCAGGCACGCCTGTCCCCAAGGTGCAGGGAATGGCCCAGGAGTAGACCAGGACAAGGCTGTGATGGAGATTCAGGCTGCCAGGGAGGAGCACAAGGAGCACGGACAGCAGAGGGGGTACCCAACCCCAAGAAGGCAGTTGAGTCAGTCCTGAGAAATGGAGGGGGTCCCCAGGGAAAAGGAGGAGTGGAAGGGCCTTCTAAGAAGAGAAAACAGCTGAGCTCAGAGCCAAGGTGGAATGCAGTGTGGGCGTGAGGGCGGGGTGGACACAATCACAGTGTGTCCCTTCATCACAGTGCTGACCACACTATGTGGTCATCCTCTGCTGACCCATCTGTTCTCCCCAGTGAGCCACGTACGCCCCCAGGGCAGCAACTACACGCAACCGTCCCCTGTGAACCCACAATGACAGGAAGCCTAGCCCATATTGGGCGGCAAGACATGTCCGTGAAGGAAGGATCTGATAGCAAAATCTCCATCAGGGAGGACTAGGCACTCAAGATTTCACCAAGTGAGGCAACGCCCCAGGGTGGGGACTCCTGTGCAACCAGACTGTGCACCCACTGATGACAGCGGCCAGTCTCCCTCTCCTTCCTGTCCTCCAACACCAAGTTGCCAAACACAAGCCTGTGACCAACAGAATAATAACCACTACTATTAGTACAGCAAACACATAAAGATTACATGGAAGGCACAACTCTAAGTGCTTTGCAGAAATCTTTCACTGAACCCTTCAAAAAATCCCATTATACTCATTTTACAGATTGGAAAACTGAGGTACGGAAAGTTTAACTAACTTGCCCAAGGTCACTTGAGAAATAGTACAGAAGAGGACTTCGGAGCAAAGGCAAGGGGATCCAACCAGACCCAGGTTCAAATCCTAGCTGTGTCACTTAGCCTCTGTGGCATGGTTACTTATATTCTCTGGCCTCAAGTTCTCCCATATGTGAAGGAGTAATAGTAACAATTTTGCAGTTCTGTGGTAAGGAGCAAATGATATAAATGGAAAGCACCTAGCTCCGTGCTTGGCACACAGCAGGGACTCAGAAACCAAGAGCCATCAATTTTGCCCGGAAGTCCAGAAAGCTCTTGTTCAGGTGAAGTCAGGCCATGGGTTGCCCGCATAGTCCCCCCTGGTCCCCTTCCCCTCAGACACAACCTCTTCTCCCACACATGAGCCACTCACAGGAAGACATGTGAGTCAAAACCCCCAGTCCACTTGGGCCTGCTGTTCCCTAGTCAGCAAACTTCTTCCATACGGAGCAATCTTTTCCACTGCTCCCAGCTGCCAGCAGAGGCCGGCATTAGAGAGCGTCTTGGCTCCCGTTGGAAGAAAAACAAACTTTGCAGAAAAATAAACACTTTTTTTTAAAAAGTCCTGTGGTTTTGCATTCAAGACCTAATAGTTTTTCCTTTCTTTTTTTTTTTTTTTTCCCCTCAGATACCGCAAATCTTCTGCTGGAGGGAGAAAAAAGAAAAAGTGACTACGAAGAGACTTCTAGATTGTTTGTTCATGCAAACACACCCCAAGATGGCCGCATTCAAGGACGAAGGCCCGGCCTCTGTGCTGCCATGGGGATACCTTCGGGCAGCAGCCCCTGGAGACTGGAGTCTTCTCTTCCCCACTCTCTGAGCTGTCCCTTCTGCTTACTTCCAGGGTCTGGAAGGGGGAGTCTGAGAGACTTTTCTCACCCACTCCAGTTACTCCAGTGCTGTAATGGACAGACACAGGCACACATGTCAGGGGGGCTCAGACAGAGGCTCTCGTGTGATAGGCCTATGACATTTTAACTCCCAAATACAGTTGCCTTCCAAAGTGAGGCTGGCTGGCCAGAGGCCATTCTGTTCCAGGGACAAGTCTAAAATAGGAAACTGTTTCTTAGAGAAACACAAAACCACTGCCTTTGAAAACAGCCTCCACTCTGCCCCTCCATCCCTCAGCAGGGCAGGGACAAGAAGGCTGGAGTGGTCTGAGTAGTGGTCGAATACTCTGAGGGAGCCATGCCTCTCAGACAGGTACAGGTTTGCTCGTCCCGAGTCTCTGGCAGTGCCAACCCCTGCCAGGCAGCAAGGGAGGCTGGCAGGTGTGGTGATGGAGAGACACAACAGGTAAAGCACCTTCTACAGCAACCAGCACACAGTAGGTGCTCTGTTCATCTCTGTTCCCTTAGATCCAGAGCTCCTGGACCTTCCCTGTGGCTCTGGAAGTTCTGGAAACACCCAGAGGGGTACACGATATTTTATGTGCACACTCTCGCTGGTGAGGGCATTCACTGAAATCTCAATGGTCAAAGACCCCAAGAGGCTAACAACCACTGGCTCTTTTTTTTTTTTTTTTAAGATTTTATTTATTTATTTGAGAGAGAGTTGGAGAGAGCACAAGCAGGAGGAGAGGGAGAAGGAGAGAGAGAAGCAGACTCCCTACTGAGCAGGGAGCCCGATATGGGGGTTGCCAGGGGCTGGATCCCAGGATCTGGAGATCATGACTTGAGCCAAAGGCAGACACTTAACTATCTGAGCAACCCACTGGCTTTTTAATTTAACTTTACAACTGAGAATTGAACTTTCTGAAGGCAAGGACCCATCTCATTCACCTTGGTATCATCACAGCACAGGAAAGGCCCAGCATGTTAGACATTCAATGGCATGAATGAATGAATGAATGACAAATGGATTATTCCTTCAAAGAATTCAGAGCCCAGTAGAGGAGACATAGAAAAAAGAAGCATAATACAAGGCAGAAAATGATACAGGACAAAAGTAATGGGAAAGTGAAGGGCGGCAGGAGCTTTGTGCAGATACACATTTCTATGGCCAGGCCGGGGAGCTGGGCTGGACCACGGAGTGGGGGACAGTAGATAGAAGGTGGAAAGGGCTGGGAAGTCATGTCAGGAAACATGGTGAAAGAAAGAATCACAAACTTTATAGACACATGGACATTCTTTTTAACTGTGGTTTTGCATTCGGGGCCTAATGGTTTTTCCTTTCTTTTCCCGTACAAGCTGTCCAGTTTGGCGAGAGGGAAGGATCCGTTGGAGGCAGGGGTGGGAAAAAGGTTTGGAAAGAGAGGTTGGGTCACATCCTGGGGGGCCCTGAATGCCAATCTGCAGTCTTGAAGCAGCATAGCAGCTCAGCACAGGGGTGAGAGGGAGAAGGGACCGCCGCCCCAACCCGGCGAGGAGCTGCTGCAGGGCTCCAGGGGAGGGAGGCTACTCCCACCACCACACCCCCCCCCCCCCTCCCCCCCCCCCCCCCCCCGCCTCCCCGCCTCCCCCAACCCTGTGCAGTGCCCATGGAGGAAGGTGACAAACGCAAGGGCAGGAAGGGGAGCCGAGCAGCTGGCAAGGGAGTCCGTTGGCGTGGAGGATAGTGGATGAAGAAGCTGTCCTCCGAGAATCTTCTGACTCTCCCCGGCCTGACTTACTGCCATTTTTTAGATTCACATAACAGTACATTTTAAAAGACTAAATTAAACTCAATTATAAGAATAGAGAGAGAAAAAAATTGAACGCACTTATCAGAATATATAAGGAGAGGGGGAAAAAATTAACAAGACTGAAATTGCATGAAGTGTTGCTTTCTGCCTCCTCTCGTTGGTGTCCAGTGATTGCTTCCTGAGTCCAGGTCCCTCCGAGACTGAGCACCCTCACCTTGCGGCCCCTGGTTCATGAAGATCCTGTCCCCTGGCTCCCGCTCAATAACTCCTTTCATGGAGCAGCCTTCCCTTGCCGGGGACTTTTCGGAAGGCCTGCAGCCGCCGGTTCCCATCAGGATAAACACGGCGGTAGGGTACAGACCATTGGGCCTCAGTTTCTCTGCTGAAGCTGGCGGCCCCGCAGGAGACCCCCACCCCCACCCGCACCCCCACCCCCAGCCCCATCGCTCCTCTCCGGCCTGCTCTGCGCAGGTGCAGCCCAGAGCGCCCCACCGGATAGCTCGTTTCCCGCTTCCAGAACCCCTGGGGCGGTGTCCCCAGAAGCCTCACCTACGGATCGTGACGCGGAAGCGCAGGCCTTGGTTACTGAGCAGGGAAGCCAGGATGGAAGCCCACTGTGTCCACCCTGGAGTCGTTGGGTCCAGCTCTTTCCTTCACACACACGGATGCGGGGCTTCGTGGATAAGGTTAAGGACCTCAAGGATTTCACAAGAAAAGGGTAAAGGATGTTCTGTCCATGCTGGCCCTAGTCCCATGCATACATGTTTTGTTTTGTTTTTCAAACAAAGGAGGAATTGTTGAGTATGAGACACTTTGGGAGGGCAGGTAGGCAGCAAGCCTCTGTGATCTGGCTGCTCCCCATACCCCAAAGCCACTTGAAGGGACTGGACCTGATTGTGCTGTCTGCCTCCACAGGCCAAGTCTGAAGAATGGACTTCCACAGTGGGAATCAGAAGAGGCCCACAGACCCACAATAAGAACTAAATTCAACAAGTCTCAAGGAGAAACACCTGTGATCTGCCTATTTGAGGCAAGATCTTCCTCCAAGAAAGGAGCCATGGGTCTTTCAAGGACCAAAGAGGGAACTTGATTTTTTTTTTTAAGATTTTATTTATTTATTTGACAGACAGAGGTTACACAAGTGGGCAGAGAGTCAGGCAGAGAGGGGAGGGGAGAAGCAGGCTCCCTGCTGAGCAGAGAGCCCAATGCGGGACTCGATCCCAGGACCCTGGGATCATGACCTGAGCCGAAGGCAGCGGCTTAACACACTGAGCCACCCAGGCGCCCCGGGAACTTGATTTTTAATGCAATCAAGAGACACAATACTGGAGAAAACCTAGAAACTGGAAGACGTGGGTTTCGGTGCTGGTTTTGCCACTCCTAGACATAGAACTGCAGAAGAGTCTACCTGCCAAGCTTCCGCTGGCCCCTTGGGTCCAGGGAATAGTCCTTATTCTTCGTCCATGACTTTGCTCCTTTGTTGTGTTCTTCCAGGTTTTGCATCAGCTGAACTTCTACTTATTCCTCAAAGCCCCGTGGAAATCCCCTCCCAGCAGCCCCCAGGTGGAATTCGTCTCCCTCTCACTTGGTACATGGAGTACCCCTTTCTCTCTCTCTCACTGAGCATTACATATTTCGCTACCTTGTATTTTATATATTCATTTAATCATTTCAGAAAGTGTGAATTTATTTGACATAATCTCCTGAGCACCTACTACAAGCCAAGGGTTGGGCTAGAAGCTGGGAATGTAATGAATAAGAGATTGTTATGGGCTGAATTGTGTCCCCCAGAAAAGAAAAGTCAGAGGCCTAAACCCCAGGGCCTCAGAATATGACCTTCTTTGGAAACAGAGTCACTGCAGATGAAATTAGTTAAGATGAGGTCATGGTGGAGTAGGGTGGGCCCCTAATCTGATATGACTGGTGTCCTTACAAGAAGAGGAGAACAAACACAGAGATGCGGACACACAGGAAGAGCACCATGGAACTGCAGACACTGAGATTGAGATAGGCTGCCAAGAGCCAAGAATGCCTGCGACTACCATAAGCTGAAAGAGGCAAGGAAAAGGTTTTCTCCTAGAAGCCTCACAGAGAGTATGGCCCTGCCAACACTTTGATTTCAGACTTCCCAATCCTAGAAGAAATTTCTGTTGTTTCAAGCCACCCAGTTTGTGGTACTTTGTTATGGCTTCTCTAAGAAGCTAATGCAGAAAATTTTCCCACTTTCAGGAATGATACATAAACAGATAATTATAAAAGAGCATGGGAATGCTATAATAAGAGGAAGTCCTCTGTGCCAACACAGAGAACATGGCAAGTAACTCAGTCTTGGAAGAGGATCAAGATAGGGTTTCCAGAGCAGGCCCAATTAGAGCTGGGTTTTGAAGGGTGAGTAGGAGTTTTCCAAGAGAAAGAGCACCCTAGGCAGAAGGAATTGCAGAACCATGTGTGTACCCTCTCAGTCTCTCCTACTGGATTGTGCTCCCTGGTGGCCTTAGCACAAGGTTCTGCCTTTGACAGATGTTTAGCATCTATTTCTTAGACTTGCAGAAACACTGTACTCTGAACAAGACGAGGGGAATAGACGACAGAGTGTGGGTGGCTGCCACCTAGAGACAGGGAAAACTGAACTAGTCTGACTCCCTAAATAGAGAGCAGATGGAGGGCAGCAGCAGGGGCGAGAGAAATGAGGCAACCCAAACAGGGCTGGCTTTAAAAAAAAAAAAAAAGAAAGAAAAAAGCATTATTCTCTAGGGCTCCAGCTCAGCTGGGAAGGAAAGCAATTTATGGCCAAAGGAAGTAGGCTGACAGTAAACAAAAATACAGTGACCCCTGAGTTCCCACTGGACGGAAGATAGATGGTGCCGTCGTAAAAATGAGATTAATTTTAATAAGGGCTTTCACCAAGCAGCAGACCCCGGCGGCCAGAGGCCTGTCAGAGGGCCGATGACAGGCAGCATCGCTGATGGATGAGGCTGACCCTAGCGAGCTGAAGATGTGGGGAACAATCGGAAGCTAGGGACTGGCCCCCGGCTGGGGATTGGGCAGCTGCTGCTTCTGCTCATTCTTTGTCCTAATGGTTGGTGTCCCTGAGCTGGATGCCCACAGTCTGAATCTCTGAACTGCGGCTCATCCCTTGCTGAGACCACTGCTTGAAGTCCTCAGCTTGATGTGGCACTGGGCTTGCATACCTCCAGTAATGATAAGCTCACCACCCAGAAAAGCTATGGGATAGTGCACTAGATGGGGTCACTCAGGAAATGCCCTATGTCTGTGTTTGCCACAGAACAATCCTCAAAGACTATGATCGGTCTTGATTCAAATAATTAGAGTTCAGTTTAATAAACACTATCTGAGAGTTCACTATGCAGCAAGAGTATGAGACAAGAGATGGTCAGGAATGAGTTCCTGCCTCCAAGACCTTTCAGAAGGGAAAACAGACTGTGCCTCTGACCCTGACCACAGAGTGGTGGGCCCTGTCCCTGGCTCTTGACTGACCCCTCATCCACTTACAGACTCAGCCATAATCTTGGATAGGGAAGTAAGCCCTGAACCTAGTTATAGATTAAGCCCTAGGCCCAACTCAGACTGGGCTACCTGCAGGCTGAATCCTAATACTTTTAGAGCATGAGGTCCAAACCTGGCCACTACTGGGCCCTGACTTTGGCCCCTGACCCCAAACACAGGTGCCTATTATGGAATGAAGGAGATGGCAAATGAGGAGATACAAATGGGCCCTCATCACTTGAACAACAAATCCTTGATGCTGGAGGCAGACATCTTTCAGACAGAGAACTGTGTGAGTTACAGCCTCTGCCTTTGGAAGCATGTATAGAAACTCCCCCCACACGCTGTCACAGCCCATGCCTGTCCTGCCCCAGGACTCAGTTACCATGTCACTGTATGTGTTCACATTACACACACATACACACACCACCACCACCACCACCACCACCACCACCACCACTGGCCTCTGCTCTCCCCACGGATACAGATGATGCTGATTTGCTTGTGGCCAGGATGCTTTAATTGAGCCTTCCCTTCGTCCCACTACTGAATACCTACTGGGCATTCAGTGCTGGTGCTGGGTCCTGGCCTGGTCAGAGGAACTGAGGGACCAATCGCCTGGCCTGGCCCAGACACCAGCAAAGATCCTGGTTAGGTCTTTAATTATTTACTTAATCAACAAACCAGTGAGAGGGATCACATTGCAGAGAAATGGTGCCCCATGGGGTTTATGAGGTGAACACCTGCCATCAGAATAAAACCAGCCCTCATGTCTTTCCAGCACTCAAACCCCCTGGCATCAGACAGCCCGATTTCTTGTCAGCCATTTCCCCGATCATGTATCAATAGGTGTCACACAATCAAGTCCTGGCTCCCAAGAGAGTGTTTGAAAAGTCAAAGATGTTTGTCTAATGCAAACCGATGTCATGTCAGGAATTAGTTTGACTAATAGGCCTTTAATTAGATCCTTGTGAGGTCTGGGTCCCAAGCAGAGGCTTCCCAAGTTTTCGTTTAGAAGATAAACTATCCCTTCCCCCAGATTGTCACTATAAATCTCCTTTCCAGCATGCACTCAGAATGGCACAGCAAGGCATAGACTCATTTTTCTGGCTGACCTGGAGAGTCTTGTGCCTAACCACCCAAGGGACAAGGGCCTGGGAGCTTCCTGCAGGCTGGGCCCCCTCACCAGAGGAGCCGGGGGAGATGCCTGGCCCATGCCATCTGCTCTGGCTGGGCACCAGAACTTCTCACCAGGGCCAGAGAGGCATTTTCCCAAGCAGCAACAGGAAATGTTCATTTTGTCAACCTGAATAACCCTTGTGAGGCCAATTCCAGGGCACAACAGAACAGAGAATACAATTTGATCATCATCCAGGGCATTTTTCTCAGGGGAAGGAACATGGAAATCAAGAGAAGCCTGCAGAATGAGGTCATCATGCCACCCAGGCAGGCAGGAGGGATCTCACACAAAATAACGTATATGGCCCACCAGCCACTGAGCAGGTGCCTCATACATGACAATGTGGTGATTCGTGCAGAATCCCACCTTTGCCTTGGACTTACTCAAGAAAATCTTTGAGCACCCTAGGTCAGCTCCACTGCGAGGGCATCCCCAGGCCCGGTGCCAGCCAGTCTCTGACTAGTTACCAGTTTGAGTTACAGATATTGAAAGAAAGCAACTAGAAACATTTACAAGTAGTTGGCATCGGTGTAACAACTTTTATTATATTTCCCAAAAGGATTATTGATCAGCAAAAGATTGCAAATAAAAAACAATGCTTCAACACAAATTGTTTGAGATGAGGAGGCATGGAAGCTTCTGAGATGGGTCTTACTATTACCATTTTATACATGAGAAGCTAAGGCTTAGGGTGATTAATGTGCCCAAGTCCACCCATCCAAGTGGTCTAGCTGGTCTTCCAACCCAGGTCCTAAAGGTCTGTTACTTACAGTCATTGTAACCCAGGGGCCAAGGGAGTTATATCTCTGACCTCCATGTGTGGCTAATAAGGTCCACAGTGATCAGAGCCAAAATCATGGGCATCTTGTCTCACCTCTGCAATCAACTCACCCAGTGAGTCATTTCCTCTTTGGGGCCTCAGTTTCTCCATATGTACAATGAAGGAGGTGACCTTGAGTTATACTGAAGGCCCCTTCCTGCTTTGACCTCCTGAATGTCCCTTCAACGAAAAGGGACCTTTGAAGTCACATGACCAGCCTCCCTTCCAAAGCAGTCTGGGATTCCTGTAACCCCTTGTAGGCTCTCTGCGTGTGGCCATGATTAAAGAGCTCTAATTTTCAGGCTAGCATCTTGCTTCCAAGAGCTTCTCCACGAATGTTGGACAGAGTCTCTTTGTTGTCCTCTGGATGGCAACCTCATCACTCTTGCCCTGGGGGGTCACTCCTCAGAGTCAGGCCTGGTCTTCACTCATAGATTTCAGCCTCAAGCCTAACCAGATCCCACCTGGCCAGGGCGTAGCTCTCCTCTGCTGCAAGGAAGGAGAGGACAAGAAGAAGCCACTTGTGCTTTTTCCCTGGAGAAATCAATGAAACTCCCTTTTGCCTTCATACACTCAGGGATCCCATCCCTTGAGGGATTAGAGACCCCGAAAGCTGCCATCTCCTTTCACAAGAGTCCCAGGGTGTGTGGGGAATACCTAGGGCTTTCCCAGGGCCCTGGGCTGGCAGGAGATGGACGCAGGTTGTATGATATGGTACGGGTGTGATGACCAGCCGTACATGCTGACTCCCACCACACTCTGTCAAGGATGCAGCCCTGCCTAAGAAAGCTGACCCCAAAGACACAGTCCTACAGCCCTTATCCAAGTAGAGGAAATGAGCTGTAAAGGAACTGGCCCAGCTCTGTTGCATGCCACCCCCTCTACCTCCCACCCCAGAATACTGACTCTGCTCAGCTCTGTCTGCCACAGTTGATGAGAAAGTGAGAAGTTTCATCTCTGCCAGTGCTGAATGAAGTGATCAATGACAAATTCAGGGGCTCCTGAAACTGGGAAATACACAGAAACCCAGAGTCAGGGAATCATGCAGCAAACATTTCTTGAATGTATACGGGGACTGGGATAAACCCTGGAGACTTGCAAGTACAGGGCCGTCTAGAGTCAGGGAATCCTACAAATGGAGGGTTGTGGACTCCTAAGGTGTTAGAATCCTTAAAAGTATCCAGTAATAGAATCCACAGCATTAGAGAAATGAAATCTAGAATCACAGTCCTGTGTGAAGGGTCCACAGAGGCAATAGGAGTTGTCGGAGGTTTCCACATTTTATGCTCTGGGGCCACCAGCCAGCCCAGCCCTGTGGCAGGCAGCCGGGTTCAAAGGAAACATATTCCCACCACAGCGCCGGGGCAGGGGGCAACCAGCACGTGCCAGGGAGAGGACATTAGCTTGAAGACTGAGAACAGGGACGAATGGCAGAAGCTCTGGTGAGGCATGTGGCTACCTCTGAAATACAGACCAGGGGCAGAAGGACTCCGATAGGATAAGGCGAGGCCACAGCTGGAAGCAGAGCTTCTGGGCTGTCCCCACTTCCTACTAATGAAGGAGTTCCTGGCCATGGGTGAATCCAAGGCAGGTGGGCCCATTGCTGGCCAACTCTGGTGACAGCTGGCTTGGATGAAGCTGAAATCAACCTTCCCACTCTGCCTGCGGCAAGTGCCTCACTCATGGAAGAGGATTCCTGATTCTTCTTCCCACACTGGTGAGGCCACTCTTGACAGGGACAGGTATATCACAAAAGCAGGGAGGCTGGCGGCATAGGGTATGTTCCCAAGAGGTAGACATCTCAGGTGTCAAGGACATGGAGGGTCACTGAGAGAGAGAGAGAGAGAGAGAGAGAGAATGAAGAGAGAGAAGAGAGGGAGAGATGATGCTAGAATGTGATATTAGGGTCAAATGACAGAGGTCCCTGTGGGGCGGGGCTGGACTCTGCACAGAGTGGCCCGCGGCCCAGCCAGAAACCAGCAGGGATTGCTGATCGCATGGTCCCCTGGCCAGGTCCGCTGGCCAGGACCTCTAATTCTCCCCATAATGGATACGTGGGATGCCCTTTCTCTGCCCCTGGGTGGCTCAAAGAGGCCCTGGAGGAGCCATGTGGTGGGCTCAAGGTGTAATGTACAGGCTTAAGTGTCTCTAAAACAACTAGTAAAAACCCTGACAAAATCCAAACCAGATGCCCCTGGGCGCGCAGGGTTGAGAGCTGTCAGCACCTCTGCATTTTCACCTGCTCATGTGGGTTGCACCTGTAGGCAGCAAGAACTCAGGACAGCTCCAGGCTGCCCAGCAAGCTCAGCCCCACTGAGCTGCGCAGCGTGGAGGCACTGGCGGGCCAAAGGGGTAAGGCAGCAGACCTCTCTTGGGCCAGTCCTCCGACTCTAGTGATTCTCCCCCTTCTCCTATTTCCCAGTACAGGCCCATTGGATGGTTAATGCCCAAACTGTACTCCTTAGCTGTGAGAAGTCGTGCAGGTTGCCTCCCCTCTCTGTTTCCCTATAAGCAACATGGACACATTAATAATGACCTCCAAGTTTGCTGGAGAGTTCACTCTGCTGGACAAATATTTACTAGACATTTATTGTAGGTCAAGCACTAGGCTAGGTACTTGGAATACAGAGATGAACAAAACTGACATTACCTTTGACTTTATAGAGATGACAACTTCGAGGCAGACAGGCAAAAGAAACCTTCGACAACTAAATAAAAACAACTTATCAGTTGGTTAATGCTTTCAAAAGGATACACTTTGGGAGGAGGTGGGGAAGGAGTCCTCTCTGAAGAAATAATAGTTAAGCTGAGACCTAAATGCTGAGTAGGAATAAACCAGAAGAAGGGCTTGGGGTAGAGTGTAAAAGAACAGCATGTGTCAAGGCCCTGAGGCAGGGAATGCTTAACTCATTTCCTCCTTATGGGCAGAGAAAGCAGGTGACATCATGAGATTTTAGACAATGAAAGGCCCCCAGAGTGTTTTCAACAGGGCCTCCACTCAATTCTCTATTTACAGCTTTCAAAGATGACTTTAATGGGGAGCTAAGATCATGGGTGGAACTTCCTCACTGCTGGCCTGCAAGAATGTCCAGGATCTAAGGCTCCAGAAGTGAAGGGATGGGCCATGGCCAGTAAGTGCCAGGCACCAGGATATATGCAGCTCCTTCCCTGGCCTTGCGCTGCCTCTAACAACTATGGTGAGGCAAGGATGCTACCATCTTTGCCCTCATTTGATCTTTCCAAACCTTGGGGGAGAGGGGCACGGATCCTTAGCTCAAAAAACCGAGACCCTGAAAGGTAAGTAGGTTTACCACAAGTCATGCAGCAAGTTAGTGACTTGACTTCAAGTCATCAGACTTAAAGCTAGGTCAGGCTGTTCCTAAGAACCAGCACACTCTGCAGAGACTCCTGCCCCACCAGCATGGAAAGCCTCAACAGTGAAGGTAAAATATTTCGGGGAAGGAGGACTTTAGAGGCTGAGGCTACACCACACAAGGACAGGTATGAGACCCAAGGTGCCAAGCAGAAGGTGCCAGACAGAAGATGTGGGAGTGACGTGG
The DNA here is from genome assembly GCA_003697995.1 of Taxidea taxus jeffersonii. Classification (NCBI taxonomy): domain Eukaryota; kingdom Metazoa; phylum Chordata; class Mammalia; order Carnivora; family Mustelidae; genus Taxidea; species Taxidea taxus. The sequence continues at coordinate 65,021 of ML110186.1, read as the reverse complement.
AATGAAATGGGATGGCCTATCTGGGACACCAAGCCAATGACTGACCACCATGCAAACAATGGTGAGGATAACCTCAACCTACCCCTTCCCGGTCCCAGGCCCTCTCTCAGGGCCACATGCTCCGCACATCTGCCCCCTCTGCCCCAGAACTATCTGACAGAGTTTAAAGGCAGCAGCTCTGCCCTGAGTCTGAGCAACTCCTCACACCATTGCCAAGTCCTGTGGCCACCACATCCGGGACAGAGCCCCGCCCCTCCCCCTGCTTAGTGGGGCTGAGGCAGCTCAGAGTCCCCAGGGGCAGGGACCCTTTGTTGCACTCATATCTCCCTGGCTGAATTCACTGTTGGTGCAGCCCAGACTCAGCTTTGTCAACAGCCATGTTGCACTGAGGACTGCTCCCCTCCATCCTCTTGGGGCTGCCCCTCCTTCGAGGCATCCTCCCCATCCTCCAAAGCTCAGAGCAGGCATCCAGTCCTCCAGGAAACCTCCTCTGATCTCAGGATGAGGGGAGAGCCTCTCCCCTGGGCTCCTGCAGCCCCTGTTCTTCTTCCCTTCCTTTCCCTGGCAGACCATGAGCCTCTTGAGGGCAAGGTCTGTGCCTTCCTTGTTCTGTTTCCCAGAACCCAGAGCACAGTAAGTCAGTAAATGTCTATCATTTTTTCCTTTCTGAGAAGAGCGTTGGGCAAAGGGCCTTGGGGCATGAAAACATTAGAATTTTCATAGTGGTTGTTTCAATCCTCCTGGGTCTCCTAGAATGAAGTCCCCCCTGACTGGCATGGCCTGTCCAGGGTCACTGCCGCCCTTCCCCCACTAGGGCTACAGCCCAGACCATGGCAGACTACGCACCCCCTACCCTCAGCCCCACATGTTTCCAGCCTCCTTCTCCACTCTTCCTTCTCTCCCTCTTGGCTAGTGGTGTCAGGTAAGTGCAGGCTAAATGTCATGACCTTCTCTAGGTGCCTCGGGGTGACATAACCACTCTACCCCTCACCTATAAAACGGCCTGCTACTGAGTAGGCCCTTGCAAAAAGCCAATTTCCCTTTTCCTGCCTTCTCTCCCTGCATACATTATTTCTCCCCTCCAAAGCCTGAAGCTTCTCCTTCCCTCGCAGGAAGCCTTCCCTGACCTCCTGGCGCTCCCGTCTTTGGGGACCCTGAAGACTCAGTGGCCTCAGGCTCACTGCCATGTCCTAGGAAGCAGCGGGGCAGGACAGAGCCACCCCGAAGCCCGGACAAAGGTGAAATCCAACAGTTGCAAGAGGTTATTTTTGGACCTGACACAAATGCTCAATGAAGAGCCCTCAGCCTTCCAAGCCATCTTTGCTTTGCGCTCCCAGGCCCAAAACTAACATTTTCATAATAATTTTCCAGTATCAAAGTGATAGTTTTGATTCAAGACAGCTGAAGCCTGCAAAACGGCGCGGCGGCCTCTCCCGCCCTCGAGCCAAACATGTGCCTCTGTCTCTATTTTAACACCTTTGATAATCATCGAAAAATGCACCGGCCCAAGCAGTTTTCTCGGCTTTCTGACCGAGCGGCCGCCCCTGGAAGGGGAATGGGGTGGGGGCAGCCTGTTTTCCAGCCGCCTGACTCCCTCGTGCTCCCCCGCTCGGCGCTCCGCTAGTGCTGTCTGAGGAAGGCGCTGGCCTTTCCAGGCCCATTAAACAGGGGGGGAGCCCAAGAAATACAGTAACACAATCTCATGGAAAACTGATATAATCTTTTCAAAACTATAAAGATCGCTCACCCGGAGGAACATCTGCATGGAAAAAGAAAAAGGTTTTAAACAAACTGGAAAGGGGTCGGGTAACTTGTAAAGGCCGGAGTGTCAGGAGACTGCTGGCTCGTCCCGGGCCCGCTGTCACTCTGCGGGGGGAAGGCCATCCTCGGAGGAGCCAGTTCCCTCACCGAGAGCTCCCGCCATCTGGAATTCATTGCAGGAGGGAACACTGGTGTTTGGAAAAAGAAACTCGGCCTTAACAATCGTCGTTCCTTAAATCATTAATATGGCCCAAGTTCCAGATGGAGAATCCGAGGACAGGAGGGACAGGCCAGGGACCCAGGCCGTGGTCCTGGTCCACTCTACTGCCCTCTTCCAAAAGCCCTGACCACCTCCTCACAGAAACAGGCTCAGGTCAGATTCTAGGCTCTTCCACTAGCCAGCCTTCCGCCACCCCAGAGAAGAAGCTGCTGCTAAACAATTATCTGCAAAGATGCTTTGGGTTCTTGGTTACCCTTTGAGTTCAGGGGCTCAGAAGAGGCTGAAGCTCGTGTCATAAAGTCCCTGCTGGAGGCCCAACTCCCCGGGCACCCACATTCCCCCAGAGGACTCCAGGGTCCCGCTGGTGGTAACAGTCTGCAAAGGCAGCATCTGCCTTATCCAGGAGATCTGATGAGAGATGAGCTCACACACGGGAGACACGTAGGCTCAAGACACAGCCAGCATGGGCAAGGCCCAAGTGCATGACTCAGGCTGTTCAACCACTCGAGCTCTGAGATGGAAGAGGTTCTTGTGGGCCCGGGCACAGGGTTTTAGAATAACAGCATCTGAAGATATGCATGGAGAGGTCTGAATGCTGACCTTGTCGCTGCCCTTGGACATACTAATTTTCTAAAAGGTCATAGGCAGCCTAAAGACCCAGGGAGACCAGAGGTGACTGAGACCCACTCAGGTCCCTGAACATCTGGGGCCTGTGAGCCAGGGGACAGCAGAGAGGCCCTCCACCCTGGACAAGAATTGCCTCTGGGCAGGAGTCCCTGTCCCAAAGTGCTGGGCCAATCAAAAAATTTTGCCCTTTGGGGTATGCGGTGCCTCTGTCCCTCCTCTGTTGTCTGCCCCGGAGCTCTCCAGGGGCCCCTGCCCTTCTTCCTCAGAGCTCTGAGGGAGCTGAACAAGCTCTCTGGTGGTGGCTTCAGTTACCACCTCTGTGCTTCTGACCCATAGTTCTTGACTCCAGCCTGTCTCTCCTGAGTGGAGACCCATAGATCCAACTACCTACCAAACACTCCCTCCTTGAGATCTCGCAGCCTCTGAGCCCTAGCAAATCCCAACCAGAACTCTTCATCACCCTGAGGTGATCCTTCCTCAGTGTCCCCACCTCAGGGAAGGCTTTGCCATCTGCCAGGTCCCCCATCCTGGAACGGGGGAGTCATCCCTGACATCTCTCTTGCTTTCTCCTCCCAATTCCCAAGCCCTAAAGACCTGTCTGTTCTTCCTCCCACAGATTTCTCAAAGCCGCTCATATCTTTCCACCCCTACTCTCTCTCAGGCTTCACCTTTCATGCTTGGGTCACTGCCACCTGTTCCGGACTCATGTCCAGATCCCCCACCAGGCAGCTAGGGCCATCTTTCTAAAACACAAATCTTATGTGGTTTCTCTCTGCTCAAAAATATCCTTTAAATAATTATCCATAGGAAATAGTCCCCACTCTGTCACTGTACTAGTCCAGATTTGTTAAGTTATACTGCAATAACTAACATCTCAGAAATCTCATAAGCTTAAAATACCAGTATTTCCCACTCACACTGAGACATTGAGGGTTGCCAGTGGGCTCTACTCATTGTAAGGTCCCCAGGCTCTCAGGGTCCCTGGCTATTGGAGCAGCCGCCATCTTGAAAGTTGTCAGTCAGCCACTGTGATGGAAGGAAAGAATGCCGTGGAAGGTTTCACACTGGTAATTAAAATGCTGGAGCCTGGAAGTGGCACATGCCACTTCCTTTCACAACTCAATTGCCAGAACTAGTTGTATGAAACCATCCAACCACAGGTTGACCAGGAAAGGCAGCCCTCCCACGTACTCAGAAGGGGAAAGCCAGAAATAGTTGATAATACCACAGTCATACACTTCCTTCAGTGCCTAAATGCCCATGCTTTCTCTTACTTCTGTGTCTTTCCAAAAGCTGCTCCTTCAACCTGGAACCCTCATCCTCACACCTAACTTAACTAATTACCACCCATCCTAGGATCTCAACTTAGACATCACAGGCCTATACTGAACTCCCTCCCCATCGTGGTATGGGCCTCTCCCCTGGGCTCTCAAGGTTTTGTTCATTCACAGTCTTTTACAATTACGTTTATTGTCTTCTCTTTTTGGGGCTGTGAGTTCTATGAAAACAGAGACTTGAATGCTGTGTTTATCACTGTATCCCCAGTGCCTGCCCAAGTGTCCACATGGAAGGATAAGCAGAATTGTTGAATGAATGAGAGAAACGTCAAGATCCCAGAGCTATCCAGAGTGGCAGGGAGCCAAAAGGCCTCAGGAATAAAGCCAACAGTACATCCTGAGGAGTTCCAAAGGCCGGCATCCATGAGCTGGTGAAGCAGAAGGAAAGAAGGTCTCTGGTAGTGCCCACGTGAAGGACAGGTCCCATGGAGAATGACAACCTACAGCTCAGTCCCCCAGCCATCCCCAGTCAGTCACGGAGTCCATGGGAAGCCTCCCCTCCCCCAATAGGCAAGGGTGAGGAGAGGGTGGGGCACAGGCCAGGGTCCAGCTAAGAGAAATAGAGTGCCCACATAAAACCTGAGCCAGGGATGCCCTCCAACTTTCCTGACCCCCTTCACCCCTCCTCTCATCCCCTCCAGACTCAATCACCTGCTCTGGGGCTGCTAATAGCAGAAACCCTTTGTTTATTTTATTTTGGAAAGCCTTGGGTGCGCTCCAAGAGCAAAGATGTGTGTCTCTCCAACTTCCCAGCAATTAGTACCGTACTTGGCACATAGTAGTAGCTCAATAAATGTTCAAATCTGACTCTGATCCACTTCCTACTCTCCAAGCTCTCAGGAGAGCTCAGCCTGCCTGGTATCCACTGTCCCTCTGGTTATCAAGGCGTTGGTCTCTGTCGCCTCACCCCGCCCCGCATCTCCCCACTCCTGACCCTGACATTCCTGGGAGCAGATAAGGATGTGTAGACTGAGTGCCCAGACTTGACTCAAGCTCCATGAATCTCAGCTGAGACTCTGGCATGGGAGGCTCCTGGGCCAGCCTCCAGGGCATCCTCTCTGAGGCCTCAAAGGCCCCCAAAAAACAGAAACAAACAAACAAAAAATACCAACATCTGTTCAGTGTAAGTAATATCATGGTTTCCAAGATGAGAGCTCCAGGGACAGGGTCCAAGTACTTGATGGGACCTGCTGTGGACTGTAGTCAGCGCCCAAGGGCCTAGGATTCCACAATCCTGACCATTATCCTAATCCTATCAGTCACCAAGACTTGCCTGGTCTGCCTCCTAAATGTCTCTGGAATCCATCCAGGCCTCTGAATTGCCTCTAGCTCACATCTCTGGTCCCAACCTACTCTTCATGTTGCAGCTAAAGTCATCTTCCTAAAGCCCCAAAGAGCTTAGATCCTGCTCCTCCTTAAAACCTTCTCCTCTGGAGTTAGGAATAAGGCCTACAAGATTCTCCATGCTCTGCCCCTAGCTTAACTGCCCTCTGCCCCCAGTCTCATCTCTTGCTACCTCTGCCCTCATACTCTCCACCTTTCAGCTTAGCACATGCTATTCCTTCTACCTGGAACTCTTCTCTCCTAGAAAATATCTACCCATTTCAAAGACTTTTATTCAATTTTCACCTCCTCTAGGAGGCTTTGCCTGAATGCCTGCCCCCTGAGAGTCAGATGCACCCTCCTTTCTGTTCTCATAGTCTCCAGGGTTCTTTGTATTATAGTGCCTATTACCATGCATATTTTCCTTCATTCATTCACTAGTACCTAGTATCTAGCTGCCTAGAAATATCTATTGCAGAAGGATGAGAGAAAGGAGAAAGTAAATAGCTGTATCCAGCTGAGACAGAATTGAGCAGGACAGAGAGGAAGATTGGAGGAAGCAGGAGAAATCTGACTACTGAGCGAGCTGAGTGGGCTCCCTGGAAGAGGAGTGGCTGGAAATCACTGTAAAGATCACCCAACAGGGGCACCTGGGTGGCTCAGTGCATAAAAGCCTCTGCCTTCAGCTCAGGTCATGGTCCCAGGGTCCTGGGGTCAAGCCCCACATCGGGCTCTCTGCTCAGCGGGGAGCCTGCTTCCCCCTCTCTCTCTGCCTGCCTCTCTGCCTGCTTGTGATCTCTGTCTGTCAAATAAAAAAATAAATAATCTTTAAAAAAAAAAAATCACCCAACAATGTGTCCCTTTTCACTGCATCCTGGCTCCTTGCCTGCTGAGCTCCAGCCTCAGGCTCTTCAATGTGCCCCCCACACCCGGGCCATCACAGCCACCCTTCCCTGCCCAGAAGGCCGCATCTTCTGACTCCACTTGGGCAGCCCTCTAGAGTTCAGCCCTCCTGGCTCAGGACAAAGCTTCCATCCGTGCAGGCCATTCTTGGCCATCATTTTGACCATCCTGGGCTGGGGGCTGCTGTTAGAATTTCCCTTAGCCCCTCAGCCAGTGCCACCGTGCTTCCTATCATTCCTGTTGCTCTGTGTGGCCAGGAGGCACAGTGGCCAAGGCACAGACCCTGGAGCCAGACAACCCCATTCACGTCCCAGCCCTGCCCCTCCCCAGCTCTGTGTCCTGGAGACGAGTCCTTGGTCTCTCTGCATCTCAGTTCTCCCATCAGCAAAGTGGGATGATCAAATGACCTGCACAGGGCTGAGGTGACGCTCAACTCTGTCATGGACACACGGCCCTGTGGCAATCCCTGGGGCTGTTCACGAAGAGCCTGGATCTCCCCTCCTTCGTGTCTGTGGCAGGACTGAACCCCAACTACCTCCGAAGCCCAGCACGGCCAGGCAGCTGCATTGGCTTGTGGCATATGAGCTCAGTTACATGTGCCACTTCCAGGAGGAAGCCTTAGGAGACACTGTGGAATTTGTCATGTCCCGTGATCCTGCCTGTCCCTCATCCCAGGTGCCTGATTAAGTAGGGGGTACTGTCTCTCTCCTGCTGACCCGTAGTGAACGTATGCTATGAACGAGAAATAAGCCTGGGTCATTTCAGTCCTCTGAGAGTTGGGAATGCCTGTTTCCGAAGCATACCTCTCCCCTCCTGACTGACGGAAGCATTTAGAGCAGGCCTTGGCCGAGAGTAAGTGCTATGGCCAAGGGTTAAGGTTACCTGTTATCACGGCCTTTCCACGCCTGTGTGCTAGAGACCAAGAGTGAGGCCTACTGTCTCTTGCTCCCTGCGGTGGCCCCAGCTCCTGGCGCAGTGCTTAGCACGTAACAGTTGCTCAATAAAATATGTATTGCTGGTTAGGCAGGGGACTCGGCCAATCATGCACATCCACCCCACCCACCTGACTGGTTCCCAGTAGTGGGTGACCCGGACGCGGCTGAGCTAAGAATCACCCCTCTGCGTTGCCATAATTCCCAATGGCATCATTTCTTTTGAACAGCCCCCAGAGTTCTTCTATCTTAGCAACGTCTGTCAGTGTGATGGAATAATCTGGTCTCGCCAAGGCTGCGGTCTGGCCCATCCACTGTGGCTCCCTTGTGGATATTCTTCCTGGCCTGGCATGGTGGGCGGCCCTTACCCTGGCAATTATTTGCCAAGCAGTTCCAGGTGGTTTCATTTCACTCAGCAAACCCAAACCACCCAGGGTCTGAGAAAATTCTAGATTCTGATAAAAGGACTATGTCTCATCTCAATCCAGTAAACATCATCCCAGGAGGCACCAGTCGCTGTTTGCACACCTCTGTTGATGGGGACCTTACTGCCTGAAGAGTTTTAGCTCCACAGCTCTTCCCAATATATGGCTGCCCTCTGTATGTCCGTACAAGATATTAATAGTTATTCCTTTAGGAAGATCGTAGAAGACCTCAAAAGTATCTCCAGAAGGATGGCCACTCATGAAAACGTGGACTGGCATTTAAGTTCCAGCCCTGACATGAATTTTGTGTGATCTTAGGTGAATCCTCGCACTAGGGAAGTGGTACTCAGTAATCTCTAAAGGCCCTCCTGGCTCTATCAACCACCCACTTCTTAGTATGAAAGAGTACCTTGGCTTGGAGACAGCAGTGATTAGGTCTCCAAATGGACTGGCTGTGGGCGGCAGTTGCAAGGGACAGAAACCAACTCGGGCTAACTCAAGGAGAGTTGAAGAAGGAGGAAGAGTAGCTAGAAGAGGGGGAGGGATGGAGAGGAGGGTTTATAGGAAGCTTTTGAGTGAACCACAGAATTAAGGGGAAGACTTGAGAACCATGCTCACAAAATGAGCAGAAGCCAAGGGAAAGAAAAAAGGCAGAACCGCAGACAAGTTTGTTCCCCCAAAACAGCCTGGTTAAGGAGGCCTGTCTCTTCCTGCCAGGGTAAAGCTTGTGCTGTCTTTACATTTTCTCTTCTCTTGATTTTTGAGTCTCTGCTCCCTCCAGTTCTCCCACCGTCCTCTTCATTGGCCACTTCCTTCTCTGACTTCCGAATAGATTCAGTTCCCTGAGGTTCTGTCCTCAGCTCTGACCCACCTGCTGGCTGAACTGGGTTCACAGCTGGAGCCGAGGGCCATCTCCACGATAGCCATCCTCTCTCCTGGGCCCTCCCTTCCGCTTCCTGATCTTGGCCAAGTGGCTTCTGCTTTCCAAGCTGGGTCTCTTCATCACTAACCTGAGGACTGACCTGTGCCCTGGGCTGCTGAAATTTAGGGAGTGCTAGGACAGAAGTACTCAGGACACCAGACTTGCTGCCATTTTTGTGCTCCCCGCTGGGGTGTTGAGTGAGAGTGGGGCACCCCTCTCCCCTGTTCCTGGCCTCTCCTCCCTACTGGTGCCATTTCTTTGACAACGGGGCTGCGGAGCTGACTTCTGTGGCCCGGCCCCTGACAATTGAAGGGGGCCACCACTGAGTGTGTGGGTGTAGTGGTGGGGGGTCTCGCTGTTCAAGTCCCCTTTGCATTTGAGCTAAGAGCCCCTTCAGGGTGACAGCTGTGGCTGGGGTGAGACACCCCAAGTCTGGACTACACTCTCCCTCTCCACCTGTGGCTCTTCGTTGAAGGCCCCTTGTGCCATCATGAGACTAAGTGGATGTTTTCCTGGCCGGGGAGGGGGGCAAAGAAGCAGGGCCTTTTCGGTAGCTTTCAAAGAGCCTCTGGCTTTATTACTGCCTGTCGTCTCCCCTTCCCCTTCTCATCCTGGAGAGCCCACCCTCCTCCCTATCAGGGGGAAATTATACCAGGTTCTAAGAGGGGGTTGAAGGGAAAGCGTCCCCTCTATTCATCCCGGCTGCTGAACGGGCCTCTTGAGCACCCATTGTGCCCATCCTGCCGCCTCTGCCTCAATTGAGATCAGGTGGTCTGGTATGACCCCCTCCCCCTGGCCTGGGACAGGAAAGGGCTCAGGCAATGGGCTGGTCCACAGACTTCTCTGTCCATCCTCTCAGGGGGCTTTTGTTGAATAAAATAGCACCCGCCACTGGGCCACTTTAAACCAAGGCCAGGCACTTGAATGTGAAAATGGGGCCCAGGCGCTGAGAGTGCAGGGACAATGGCTGCCCTCAATTAGCTCACTGAGGTGCCCCAAATGGACTTGAGGAGGGCGCAAGCACAGCCCATTCATGCATATTTATCACAAGCTGCTGCACATCGGTGTGCACTGTTCCCATGGCAGCGCTGGGGACGGGCGGAGGGGCGAGGGGCTCACCGGGCCCTGCAGGGACTGTGGTTCAGGGACGCTCTGGGCTGTCCCCAGAAGACTGGAAACTACCCCCAACGCCATGTCCCCCTGCCTTTACCTGACCCTAAGGCTCTTGAGCCAGCCTAACGCAGAAACCCTAGTAAACAAGACAAAAGGGGCTTTGAAAGGTACAGAGCACACCCACTTGACAGGTGGAGAAGTTGAGGCTCAGAGCAGAGGAAAATTTTTGTTCCTTTTTCCAGTTTACATCTAGGATGAGAGGAGGTCAGCAACAAGAAAAGTATGTATGTACGTATATATCTATAATAAAAGAATTCAGTGAATGTTTACTAGGTGCCAGAATCTATGCTCGGTATGTTCAACTGTCCCAGCAATGCTATGAGATGAATGTTGTATTATTCTCCCTTGAGAAGACTGAAGAAGCTCCACGTAACATATAGGGAGACTGAGGTCCAGAGAGACAAAGGGGCCTGCCCACAGGCCACACAGCTATCAAGCAGCAAGCCTAGGATGGAAGCTAGACATGGAGGGATGGCTGTCCCCAGCTTGCTCTAGGCTTTTCTGGAGCTTCTGGAACACGAAGGCAATTTGGCTTCCAGATGCTGCTGAGCTACGGAGAATCTCACCCATGTAGGAGGGGCTGCGGCCGGGCCTCCTCTCACAGGGGCTTCCTGAGAACCCATCTGGCAGCGGCTACTCCTTATGGCTCCTAGGCGGAGCTCTGAAGTTCTCCTCTCCGGAGTCGAGCTCTTCCAAAGAACTGCGAGATCTTCCAAAGAACTGCAAGCCTCAGCTGAGATGCAGGCATGTAGATAAGGCGGGCAAAGCTGTGTCCGCAGCCTGGCAGGCGGCTGCAGCAGTGAGGCCCCGGGGTCCCTCCCAATCTGGGCCATCCTCTCCCAAGTTTTCTCTCCCAGTGGGCTGACCTTGTTCATCGTGGGCCATCCCCCTTGTCCCTGGGCAAGCATCCCAACCACCATATCTTGGCTCAGGCTCCTTCTCCTGCTTGGATTGTGATTTGAGTTGCAACAAGTTCGGGAGAGTGGGATAGTGTGATCGTTAGTCTGGTTTGGTTGGATCATGTCTGTTGGGTTTGATCTGTGGCATGGGAGCTGAGCTGAGTTTGGTGCCATTGAGTTTAGCTGAGTTGAGCTAAAGTCAGTTGAGCTAAGCGGAGTGAGAATGAATTGAAGCAGCAGGGCGGCTAAGCCTCAAGTTAGTAACCTCCAAGGAAACCCCAACTCTGAAAAACTGGGATTCCAGGAATCAAGAGCCCCCAAAAGCAGAAAGGGTGCTCTTTCCATTATGTCCCTCATTTGCTGTTGGACTTGACTCCCCCTTGGGCTAGAAAGTGGATGGGGGCCTGTGGGGATGTCTCATTATTTTTTATCGGCTCCTTTCAAGGTTGGAGGAGCAATGGCTGTGATGTCTGGGAGAAATCAAAAAATCCTCAAACACTGACTCTTGAGAGCAGGGATTCCCTGGAGTCCAAGACCTGCAGCAAATAGCAGGAGAGACTCACAAACTATCTCCCCGCTCCCCCCATCGTCCCCAAAGCCAGGACCCCTCCACGGGTGGCCTGAAGGGGCCTATCAGCCTCTGCTCAGAGACAGGATGCCCACCACCTCAAGGGACCACAGTGTCATCTAGTGGTAAAGAAATCTGAGTCAGGCTTGCTCACTGGCTCCTTGGCAGCAACATGGGACTAATAACTTTCTCTCTCTGAGATTTCTGGGAGGATGAGGTTTTGTGGATGTGAATGAGCCACAATGCGTGGGCCACTTAACCTAACACCTGGCGTTCAATGACATCATCGTCAAAGGCGCTTTTTGTCACCATCACTAATCCTGTTGCCCCTGACTCTTACTATTATCACTGACAATACTGATGATTGTCTAACTGCCTATCAGAAAATGCTCTACACTTCTAAGCTGGACGCCCTCACCCAGGCTGAGCCCCCAGTCTCATTCCCTCACCTCTTCCTTTCCTGACACAGTCTCTTCCCCACTGCACCCAGGCGCCTGTCCCAACCGACTCCTTCTGCTCAGGGACTGGCCCTCCTCCTGGTTCGGACATCACTTTGTGGGCTGTCCTGGGACACGTCCCTTCCTCGGTTCAGAAGAGAAGGTGCTCAGTGGAGGATCAGGCTAAACTGTCTGGAGACAGCCCCAGCTCAGTCACCCCAGCCATGCATCTGAGACTCACATTCCTCTCTCCTCCCTCCAGTCCCCTGGGTAGGAGTCTGCTTGGCCCCTGCTTTTCTGGTCAGTCCCAAGCACCTCCTCTGACAAGAATTTGCATCAAAGCTCCCAGGAAAAGGCGTCAGACCCAGCTACTATGTCCACACCCAGAGACTAGTGCTAAAGGCCTGACTTAACATCACTGTTCACTTCCCAAGAGCCGGCTGTCCCCAGGCAGGTAAAAACTCCCCAAGGACCACCAAGCAAATGGAAGGTGCAAACCCAGGCCTCCTGTCATCCAGTCCAGTCCTCCTCTCTCTATCAGCAGTCCCTCTATCCAGGGCACAGTAACTGAGCATCGACTACGTACCAAGAACTTCTCGGCACTGAGAATATCAGGGTGAGAGGAACTCAGCCCATGCTATTGAGGACTTTCAAGAATATTCCTAGAAAGAGAGTCATTCATTCATTCATTCAACAAACATACGAGCGCCTGCTTCGCCCAGGTCAAAAGACCAGCTCAGACCCAAAGCCCAGCTCCCACTCCTCCCATGGCCTGGCCCCTGTAGTGGGGACGAGGCCTGGTGGTTTGGCAGGCCACCCACGGCCTCCCGAAGGGACTGGCAGGCATGAGCTCATGTCTGCGGAGCCCCGCGGCTCTCAGAGCAGCCTCTGAGCACAAGGCCTCCTTGTGATTCAGAGAGAGATGCGGCGGGGGCTGCTGGGCCCATGAAGCCCTGGGCACTGTGGGGCTGTCAGCAGACACTCCCGAGGCTGAGGGTGCTGGGCTTTGATATGGCATTAATGCGCTAATATCTTAATCCAGCCGCCCCCCGCCAGCTGCCTGGCCACACAGCAGGGCCCTGGGGAACGGGGTTTCCAAATTACATTATTGAATGTTTACCTAGTGAGCTGGCCAAAGAGTGTTTAACACCAGCTGAGGGGAGCACACGTGCGCAGGACAGCCCCACACCCTCTGCCCTCACGCATACCACACACACTCACACACCCACCTCCCGGGGCTCAGAGACATGTGCGTCCACAGAGACGCAGGGACAGCGTGGTCCTTGGCTGCACAAGGGAATGCACACGCGGGCACCCGGCGCCTCACAGACGACAAGCACACCACACACCGGCCCTGTGTGTTCACATAGCCCTCGGGGGCTGCCACCAGGACACCTGCTTTCCCTTCCCTCACATAGTCACCCTGCAGGAGAGTCCTGGGTGGTGGCAGGAAGCTGTCCCTGACAGTGCCTTGGCAAGTTGCCGTTGCCAGGCCTCTTTAGGCTCCCGGGCCCCCATTTCCAAGTTCAGACACACACCAAACAGTTCTTGATGACCATGCTGTTGGTACGGCTGGCAGTCCTGCCCCCAGGGAATGCAGGGCAGACTTCACGCCTGGCCCTGTCCTGGCATGGGGAACCTTCTCCACACCCCTCCCCCATTACCCTTCTCCCCACTAAGCCCTCTCTCTACCTGCCCCATCCTTCTCACATGGCATCCTCCAGTCCAAGCTATTCGTCCTTCATGAGACCTCACTGCCCTTCTTCTGGAAGTTATCCCTGCTCCAGCCAGCAGAAGGAAGACCCCCTTTCATGCACGGGTCCCCACACTGGGAACTCGACTAATGGCTCCCAGCAGGAATTGCCTTGGTGTGAGGATGGGAGCAAGGCCCACCTCACAGGGCTGTGGCGAGAAGTAAGCATTGACGCAGGGCTGGCGTACAGAAGTCACTCCATTAAGTAAGCCATTGGCTACGGCAGGGAATGACAATGGTGGTAATGGTTGCAATAGCGGCAGCTGTGACTCCTGATGCCTGGGTCCCGTCTCTTCAAGAGGCCGACCTAACATCCCCCTCCAGCCCTCAGCCAGAACTCGGTGTCAGTTGAGAGAATGACCAAGAAGCCCACTATATGCCCTTACATTTCCATGACCAGAGAATGGATTGTTCTAGAAATACCCAACTGAGAGGCAAATGCAAAAAATTCACTAAACTCCATAAAAGTCCCTAGATCCCCCTAATCCTGGCTCTGCCACAACACTCTGTGGCCCCAGATGGTTCCATTCTTCTTGCTGTGACTCAGTTTCCTCATCTGTCAAATAAAAAGTTTGCATGGCAAGGTTTCCAAATTCCATCCAGCTCTGAAGTTCTAGAATTCTAAGCATTAGGCACAACCTTGTCACTAGGGCAGACATCAAGTGGGGAAGCAGGACATGTCAGCAGAAGTGGCCAGCTTCAGTCAGGACCTCCTGAGAAGGAAGAAGAGATGGAAGAAGGGACCAGGAAAGGCACAGCATGGTGGGAACGGCAGCAGGGGCTCAGAGGCTGCCTCCCTCATGCACTTCTCAGGCATCAGTGACTGCACCGGATAGAATGGAGGGTTGGCCCAAGGGGCACCGTGGATTGATAAAGCCAAAGGAGTGGATAGAGGCTGGTCTACCCACAGCCCTGCAGGCCAGACTGAGCAGTTGTGGTTTTATCTCACAGGCCCGCGTGTTCCAAACTTGCCCGATTTTCAGAATCAGAATATGGCAATTGCTAGCAATACAGATTCTTGGATCCCAACCTCAGCCCTTCATTTGCAAGGGACTGGGGATCTGTATTTATGTTAGGTGCTCTGGGTGAGTCTTACAAATCCAGCAAGTTTGGGAAATGCAACGGGATGAGAAGCCAACTCACTGAACAGTATAGCAGGTGGGAGAGACGCGTCCAAATGTGCATCGCTACAGGCCATGGGCTCTGGAGTTCTGACCCCTCCACGTTGTAGCACTGGCCTTGGGAGAGTGACTTGACCTTTCTTCTCTTCCCACCTATAAAATGGGAATTATCCAGCACCTACCTTAATGGTTGATCATGTACATTAAATGAGCTCCCAAGAGCTTTACCAGGATCAGGAATGGGGAGGCTGTTTCAGGAAACATGAGCAAATATGCCACCTAAGAGATTTGAGGAAAGAAAGGCAGCCACAACAGAGGAGCCATCTGTGAGAGGAGGGCTGGGCCACGGTGGGCTGGGAAGGAGATAATTGGTGAGTGGAAGCATCTGCAATCCGCCTCTGGCTTCCAGAGACTCCCTTTGGGCCATGTGGGTTTCATTCATTCACTCATTCATTCATCCAACAATACTTACTGCATACCTGCCACAATGCTAGGTGCTGGGAATACGAATAGGAACGAGAGAGACACTATGTATCTCCTTGCAGAGTTGACATTCTAGAGGGAAAGGTTAAATATGGACAAGTAACTGAAATAATTCCAAGTCATAACAAATGGCATGAAGGAAACCAACAAGGGGGTGATCAGAGAAGACCTCTCCGAGGAGGTGACCTTGATGAGAAGGGAGAGGGGATAACCTGGGGAAGTATGAGAAACAACTGGTCTAGGCCTAGGGCAGAGCATGTGCAAAGACACTGAGGAGGAAAATCCCACTTGGAATCCTGCAGGGACACAACAGTCTGGCCCGCATGGTGAGTGAGGGGCAAAATGGCCCAGATGAAGTTGGAGAGGTTGACAGAGGCAAGGTAATGTAGGCCCTTTCAGGCCATGGCCAGAAATCTGGATTTTATTTAAGTACAATTGAAGGGTTTTTTTGGTTGTTGTTTTTTTTAATCTTTATTTATTTGACACAGAGAGAGAGAGAGCACAAGTAGGCAGAGGGGCAGGCAGAGGGAGAGGGGGAAGCAGGCTCCCCACCGAGCAGAGAGCCCGGTGCGGGGCTCGATCCCAGGACCCCGAGATCACGACCTGAGCCAAAGGCAGAGGCTCAACCCACTGAGCCACCCAGGCGCCCCGCAATTGAAGGGTTTTAAGCTGAAGAATGATGTGATTTGATTTATATTCTAAGAAAATCCCTCCAACAGCTGTACGGAGAATGGATTATAGGTGGGGTGAGAGGGGAAGCAGGGAGACCTTCTAGAAGGTATTAATCCACTAGGGCGGCAGCAGGAAAAGAGACACGTGCACAAACTCAGAAGGTATTCTGGTGCAGGACTGATAGGACTTACAGAGCGACTGGCTGTGGGACAGAAGAGCAAAGGGACAGGAAGGGATCAGGGAGCACGCCCAGGTTTCTGGCTTTCAAACTTGGGCGTTGAGGGTGCCACTTATAGAGTTGGGGAAGGTTGGGGGGCTCTGCCCTTATCAACTGCACAGGACATACGAGATCCTCCAGGACCTAGGGACCTAAGCAAGCCTGATGCTGGAGCTCTGAGTTGTTGCCTTTCCCACCACAGGCCTAGGGTCTTCCAGCCTCCCTGCCAAAAGCTAATCTCAGGAAAGAATAAGATAGTCATCACCTGCCACTTTCTTGCAGGAATTCTGCAGCTCCCGCTCCCCCACCCCCACCCTGCCATCCCCTGGCCAGGCCTGGTCCCCAGGGAGCTGACATATAGCTAGTGTTTAAAAACATGGATTCTACCTGGGTTTTGACTGGATTATTTTTTCTTTGAGTGTTGAGTTTGGTAAGTTCTTCACAGATTTCAGATACTAGCCCTTTATCTGATAAGACATTTGCAAATATCTTCTCCTATTCTGTCCGTTATCTTTTGCTTTGTCAACTGTTTCCTTTGCTGGGCACAAGCTGTTTATCTTGATGAAATCCCAGTAGTTCGTTTTTGCCTTTGTTTCCCTTGCCTCTGGAGACATGTCTAGCAAGAACTTGCCGCAGCTGAGGTCACAGAGATTGCTGCCTGTGTTTTCCTCTAGGATTTTGATGGTTTCCTCTCTCCCTTTTAGGTCTTTCATTCATTCTGAGTTTATTTTTGTGTGTGGTGTAAGGAAATGGTCCAGTTTCATTCTTCTGCATGTGGCTGTCTGACTTTCCCAACACCATTTGTTGAAGAGACTGTCTTTTTTCCATGGGACATTCTTTCCTGCTTTGTCAAAGATTAGTTGACCATAGAGTTGCGGGTCCAGATTGCAACAACATGAATGGAACTAGAGGGTATTATGCTAAGCAAAATTAGTCAACCAGGGAAAGACAATTATATGATTTCACTCATTTGTGGAATTTAAGCAATAAAAGGGAGGATCATAGGGGAAGAGAAGGCAAAAGAAAATCAAATGGAATCAGAGGAAGACAAACCATAGGAGACTCTTAACTCTAGGAAACAAACTGAGGATTGCTGGGTGGATATGTGGGTGGGGGCATGGGGTGATGGGCATTAAGGAAGACACATGATGTAAGAGCATGGGTGTTATATAAGACTGATGAATCCCTGAACTCTGCCCCTGAAACTAGTAATACACTACATGTTAATTAACTGAATTTAAAATAAACAAACAAACAAAAAATAACATGGATTCTAGAGCCAGAACACAGAACCTGTGTTCAAATCCCAGCTCTGTCACTTCCGGGCTGTGTGACTCCCCCCTCCCTCCCCCGTGTCCAACCCCAATAAGTTATTTACCTTCTTTTCCTCATAAAATGTAGGATGAGAATAGCACCTATTTCATGGGATTGATATGTGGACCAAACGAGTGTAATGCTTCCCTTGGAAGTGCTTAGAAAAGTGCTCTGGTACCGAGTGGGTGTCGGGAGATGTTAGCAGCTGCTGTGAAGTCAACGTCATGGCTGTCGGCCACCTTCATTTGTTAGGGATCAGGGGTCCTCGCGGCCGGAGCTGACCTTTGCAATTCTGGGCTCCAGATCTCTGTCTTCCACTTAGCGGCCAGGCTGTGTGCAGGTTGCCCTGCAATGGTGTAGCTGATCTCTGTCCTGCCTGCTTCCTAGGTTCAGAGCAAGGGCTCAGTGAGACGGTGGGCAGATACAAGGCTGCACAAGGAGATGGAATGTGCCCGTTGATTCAGCACCTTCCCAGCTGGGTAGGTCAGCCACCGTCCTGAACCATGAATCAGCGGGACAGGACCGCAGGGTGGCACCTGCTCAGAGCTCCACCGTGGGCTCAGGTCGGGCTCACTCTCGGCTGAGGCTCTCCCAGGGCCCAGGACCGAGGTTGATTGTCCCTCAGAAATAATCACTCCAAATGCTTCCCTTTCTCCATGAGGCTTTCACAGGGTACTATGACACCCCATCGTCTCCTCTGACTCTCACAGCCACAGAGCAGGTCAGGGAGCAGCCTCCCAGGTCGGGGGATGGAGCCTCTGAGGGTGGAGGTGCTCCCAGCAGGCCTGAAGTGCTCTCCCAAACCAGCCTCCTCCGCCCAGTCCTGCCTCTCCCCTGCCCCCATGGGGTTCTCTTTCCCAAACTCGGCTTTGTCTGGATCTCCCCCACTGGCTTTCTCCTTGACTTCCTCCACATCTCCTCTTTCTCCTTAACAATATCCTCAGAGACGCTCCTGAGACGGCAGGTCTGGAATTCCGGCCACGCCAGCCTCCTCAGGAGATGCTCATTCTGACCCAGTCTGTCCCAGAAGAGCCTGCTTGCATGGGGCCCCCTCCCCACAGTTGTCCACGCCTGGGCCCTTGCTGGTGTTCATGTCTCAGGGGTTTACCAGGCTCCAGACAATTCCAGTTTAGCTCTTGGAAGAGAAAGAAGAGAAATGGAAAAAGAAAAACAATTTCCCTACCCTCAGCCACACATTTTTATAACCTGCTCCAAACTCCTCAGCTATAAATGACTTAATTTTGACTGTTTTACAAGCAACTTGCCCTTAAAATGGATGGGAGGAGAAGGGATGTGAAGGGGTCTCTCAAGAGACTGACCGAATCCCAAGAAACAACACAGCGCACACAGGCCCAGGCCCAGGCCCCTGCCTGCCTCCACCACTCCCGGGCCAGGCGGGCTCCAGGCTCCAAGAGGTAGAGCCTGGGGTGGGCAGAGTCCTCTCTGGGAGTCAGAAGACCTAGACCCCACTCCTAAATCTGCCTTTCTTTGGATCTCAGTTTCTCCATCTATTAAATGGAGGTTTGGACCAGATGATCTTTAAAGACTTATCCTGCCCTAGGGGACATGGTGTCTGGGAGGACTAGGACCCGGAGGCCACAGGGGAATAAAATGCATGCTGGGCACTGGGAGTCGTAAAACACCCAGAGAAAGATTGCACTGGCCCCTGGCCGGATTGAGGCCTCCAGGGAGGGAAAATGGCAAATCAGCCACCACTGCCTGGATTCAACCCTCAGTGGTTCTCCACCACGCTCCGGCATTGTAAGTGCAAACTCCACTGTAGGCCTGAGGCCCCTCTCCAGCACCTCTGTCCTGTGCCCATCCCCCCACTGTGTGGCCCTAAAACACCAAAGTGTTCTGTTCATTTGCATGAACTTCACTTCTGTGGTCTCACTCACAGAGGCACTTTGGCCTGGAATACCAACCCCATCTCATCTCCCCTCTGGTGAACCCTTGCTCCCTTCTCAGGGCCCATTCAGGGAGTGCTCCCATGGGAAACACTCAGGGTCACCAGGCCTGAAGCCACGGCCCTGCGCTTACCTGCCAGTGCGTGGCCCAGGCGGGAGGAGGAAGCCTGCCAGTTATCACAAATGGACGTGGTCGTACTGGGAGAGGGAGCAAGGGAGTCAGAAAGGGAGATCAAGATGAGGCTGGAGAAGGCCGGACACTGCCACGACATCCTCCTTTCGTAGATGTCTGAGCAGAGTACCCTGCCCAGCCTCAGCCAGCTGGGTAAGCTGGAGTACCGACACACCAGCTCCAAAGCCTACATTCTTTCTCCTCCTAGGAAGGATGAAAAACAAAGTGGGAAGCACAGTCTCAGAGTTCAGGGATATTCTGGCAAAAAGCAATCTCTCTTTAAGCCAAGTGGACCCACATTGATTGGCAGGGAGGCAGAGAGGTAACCCCATTGCACAGATGGAGACAGGGAGGCCCAGGGAAGCGAGGCGACTTGCCCCTGATCGCACCACGCTTGAGGGCAAAGGGCGGCATTTTGAGGAGGAGGAATGCTTTAAAATAATATAGGCATCTAAAAATAGTGCGTGGCTTGGCCTGGCTGACTCAAAGGGGTCAGGTTTTATGGCTGCCCCCATCTGCTTTTCTGGGCCGGTGCAGCCCAGCCTGCTCTGGTTATAGTTTTTCCATGAGCTCGGCTCGAATTTCTCTGTCCCAGTGGTGAGCCCACGGGTCAGTGCCTAATTTTCCAACGTTTATCTTTCCCATTTACAATTTCCCCATGTAAACAACCAACTCCTTCGGTCCCCTGTGTTTCAGACTCCAGACCTAAAATTAGGGGTAACCAGGCACACAGCGCTCCCACACTCTTCAGAGAGCCCCAGAGCCATTTGCAAGGGCTGCATCCGTCGAGATGGAGCCCGACATGCGCTGCCCATGCCCACGGAGATGGACCGCCAGTGAGCCCCATTGGCTCCCCACCTCTCCATTGCTCCCACAGCTCCAGGGGCAGTGGCCTCAGTCCCTCGTCCAGTCACTCCTCTGCAGGCCAGCTCCAAGGTGAGCTTGAGGCCCCGTGCTAAGGACAGAAATGTGCATTTGGCATCCTCTGTGCCTTCACAGCACCCACAGCCTAGAAGGAGGAGACAGAGAGGCGTGGCCGCTCTCTCCACACAGAAGGGACAATGGCGTGTGGGGAAGGTGGCAGGCTTTGTAGGGCTGTGTGAACTTGGAGGCCCCAGGGGAGATGTCTGCCCTGCAACTTGGGTGTGAAGGCCTGGGGTTCCCCAGAGCGGTCTGGGCTGGTGTGCCCCTAGCTGTCTCCACCCTGCCCACAGGAAGGATGCTGGTGGCACCCTCCAGCTCTAGGTCCCATCCCCTCCTTGGACCTGTTCCCATTTGTATCCTTTGTGATTGTCCATCTCAGAGAGCCCACCACAGGGTCTGCACAGAGCAGAGTGTGAACAGGTGCGCCACATGGACTCAGGTTGAATGGAAAGCGCAGCTACGTCCCTCTAGCCGGTTCACTGCCATCTTCAGGAAGACAAAGGAGTAGAGAGAAAGGGACGATCCCCAGAGCTGTGGGTTTGGCTCATCCCCAAGAAAATGAGTGTGGACCTGGCAGGTAAGAGGCCAGGGCTCCTGGACAACTGCTCTGGGAGCAGGTTCATTCCTGAGAGAGCAGCTCAAGCCTAGCTCCTTCTCCCAAACCTGGCACAAGGTCCCTCCTCCCCCTTGCCTCCCGCTCAGGGAGCAGCCCAGAAAGCGTCTCAAAACAAGGCCACTTACGGATTGGTTTGATGTTGGTTGGGGTCTGCAATGGGCAAGGTCCACCAAAATCTTGCGAGAAACCAGTTTTGAACCAGAACACCGAGATACCTGAACCCTCCTGCTTCCTTCTCAGGACCTACCCGGAGCCCCTTGTGCTCCTATTGTCTGCACAATCATTAACTCATCCCTTTCTCTGGGGAACATTCTTGCTCCATTATACAGATAAACAAACTGAGGTTCAGTGAACAGTAGTTCTTGTAATTAGGAATTAATAGAAATAACATTGCTGATCTCCCTGGAAGCCCCTGTGCTTGGCCCCTGGTTGCCCAGAAAGACCCACATGAGGCTGCACTTCAAACTTGAAGAGAAAACCATGGCAGACTCAAGGATATACATCTGGTTTCCCTGGGCTCATTTGAATTTGGTCCTCCGCTTTCCCTTCGGTGATCTCAGCCGGTCTGTCTGCAAATGCTGTCCACATGCGGATGACACCCAGATATAAATCCACAGCCACGGACTCCAGGTGCATCTCTCTGGGCACCTTCCACTTCCCCGCTTAACTCTCAAATGACCCCCACCCCCAGCCTTCCTGCATCCCAGGCAAAGACTCCACCATTCACCCAGCTGTTGGCCCAAGGATCGTCTTTGATGCCTCTGCCGCTCACAGCCCTATCTGATCCCTCGGAAACCTTCATTGCTCAGAAATGTATCTCAGTCTGTCTACCTCCCTACCCCTCTGCTGCAGCATCTCGACCAAGTCAGGGCTTGCTTTTTTCTGGACTCTGTTCCTTTTTTCTGGAGCTCCCCATAGGGCCCCCTGCTGCCGCATTGTCCTACCTCCTCCCCCACACTCTCCACTCCAGTAGCCTGACCAATCCTGAGGAGGGCAGATCAGCTCAAACCACACCCTGGCTGGTTTTAAGAGGCCCCCCACTGCAATGAAAACATAATCCAATCTCCTTGTTCGGGTCTACCAGGCTCTATTTAACCCAGACACCTGCCACCTGATCTCACATCCTTAACTGCACCCCCCCAGTCTCTAGCCCTCAAATGCACGAAGATCATTCCACCCCAGGACCTTTGCTGTAGCTGCTGCCTCTTCTTCAAATGTTTCTTCCCAGGAATACCACTGCGTGGTAGGCTTTTATCTTTGCAAATGCCTCACCCTTCCTACCAAAATAGCCACTCCCAACCTATTGGAGGAGCTCTCCTGGTGTCTTCCTGGAAGGGCTTGCTGCCTGTCTCTGCCCGCAGTGCCCAGCCAGCAGAGACCCAGCCTGTCTTGTTCTCCACTCTGATTTCCTGCTGGCAGGTGTTCCCAGCACCTACGACAGGCCAGGCCAAGCCAGGCCAGGGCAGGCGTTGAGTGACCGAATGGATAAATGAATGAAGCAGCTCACACCTCCTTGCATGAGAATTAAATACAGTATGACGAAGAAACAGCCACAATCCACACATGTAATAGCTACAAAGAAACAAGGGCTTGGGAGTCAGAAACATTTACTAGTGACCTGACTTCAGAGGATTTTTAAAATCTTTCTGAACTTCAATTTCCTTATCTGAAAAATGGGAATAATACCACTTCCCTCCCTGAAATATCGTGAGGGCTTGACATCCGTCAATCACAGTGACGGCAGCTTGCAGGCAACAGGTGGGTTCCCTCGATGGTGCCTTGCATTAATTTTGCTGTTACCACATGCCTCTCCAGTCCCTGGCCTCGCCACCCAAGCCCAGTGACTCTCTGGCCTTCTGGTCTTGCCCCTGTCATAATGGCTCACGGTGTGTCACTTTGAATTCAGAAAGGAGCAAGACCAAGCCCTCTCTCACCACGTACAGCTTCCTGATCTTGGACTTCTCTGGGCTCTGATCTCTTTCCTTGGAAATGCTGCTCACCGTAGGTCTCACCCCCTAGAGGTGATGCGACCATCAAATGTGGTCAGGTCCCGAAGATGCCTCCCACCGTGACAGGCGCATTGCGGGTGTCTGAAAAGAGATCACTGTCATCATCTGTCCATATGTACCTGCACGTGCACACGCTCACACACATGCACATACACGTGGACACACACAGGCCTGCGCACGAAAGGCTCTTCTCTGGGCTGGGTCAGAGAGCTACTGATTTGAACTCTAGGGATGGAATCAATTAGAATTATTTTTAAAACCTCATCTGTTTTTATTTAACAGGAAGCTTCTGTTCAATGAAATGCCGCATTAGTCAATGAAAAATCAAAGGCCCCCGATTTGGGGCTCAGCTGTCCATGAAGGCTGAGCAGAGGCCCCCAGATCCCAAGGACCTCCCAGGACCAGCTCCCATTTACGTGGTTGTGTCTCCTTAGAGCTGCCACATCCTCGGTGAGTTCCAAGAGGAGACGCTTGTCCGACCCAGGAAGGGGAGGCTCTGTCTGCTGACCCTGAGCCCCGTCCTGCTGAGCACTGGGTGTTCCTCCCCCGGGATACAATTACCCGTATCTGCGTTTGTCTCCACTGATCCCTTCCTAAATGAGGACAAGGGCTGTCTGATTAACACCCATGACTCCAGTGCCCAACCTGAGGTCTGGCACTGCAAAGTCACCAGAGGAGATTTTTATGGGAAAAACAGTGAGCAACGATTGAATAAATGAACAAATGATTATGTTGCGATAATAATAATTACAATTGATTTTTACCATGCCGTTCCCCATGTGCTCATGGGCCATTGTGAATGCTTTTCATATCTCGACTCATTGAGGCTTCAGAACAATGCCCTGAGGCAGCACTATTTATTTATTTATTTTTTAAGATTTTATTTATTCATTAGTTAGAGAGAGAGCGAGCGCAGGCAGACAGAGAGGCAGGCAGAGGCAGAGGGAGAAGCAGGCTCCCTGCCGAGCAAGGAGCCCGATGTGGGACTCGATCCCAGGACGCTGGGATCATGACCCGAGCCGAAGGCAGCCACTTAACCAACTGAGCCACCCAGGTGTCCCGAGGCAGCACTATTAGCTTCGCTTTACAGATGAGACACCAGGGCACAGGAAGATTAGAAAGTGGAGTAACTAGGATTCCAACCCAGGCATTGGGAACCCAAGGCCAGCACTCAGGACTGTAACATGGAGTTACTCATTTATTCATTTATTCATTCATTCATTCATCCAACGTTCACCGGACACCTTTACTCTGCCCAGCTCTGGGCAGGAAATGCACTGATGGATTGAACTCGCTTCTCACAGGAAGGTCCCGGTCCAGGGGAGAAATCACAGACACAGAAATGAGCGATCACAGTGGGGCAGGGGCATGGGTGAGGGAGCAATTTCACTATATCTACAGCAACACATATACACACCCACCATGAACACACACACATCCCCCATACACATCCGAGCACGCACACACCCATGGGGCGCAAGGGTCGGGACGTGGAAATTGCGGACTACAGATAATGACTTCTAATGGAATCCAGGTCTGGCTCCCAGGAGCACAATCCCTTCTAACTGAGGGTGGCGCCCTGAGCCCCAAGGCTGCTCCCTTTGCCGCCATTCCATTCCACAAAAAGAGTTCCATCCCTACCTACCGAGGAAGTTGGCCCTAGCCTCAAAGGAGGAGTTCAGTGCGGGGGGGCCCTACTGGCTGTGCCTACAGTTAGGGTCAGCAGTCATGCTGTGGGCCAAGTTTCACAGCCCACAGGGTGATGATGGCTGGAATGTGGGGGACGCAGACGCGGGGCGGGGGAGCAGGCTCCCTGCTGAGCAGAGAGCCTGATGTGGGGCTCGATCCCAGTGCCCCGAGATCATGACCCGAGCGGAAGGCAGAGGCTTAACCCACTGAGCCACCCAGCTGCCCCATCAGATAACAATTCTAATGTTATTCCCTTCCATGTGATTGCAGCAGGAAGCATTCTGGAATATCAGCAGAAAGAGCTAATTAGGCAATCAGATGTTTCTGGGTTCGAGGCTTGACTCCATCAACACGGGCCCCAACACTCACTAAATTTCCTTGCCAAGTAATTTACCTCTCAGAGCTTCATGGTTGTCTTCCATGAAGTGGAGTCAGGAAATGCTCACCTTGTAGAGTTAGTGTGAAGATTACACAACACAGAATTCCAAACTCTGAAGGGAAACCAACACCCTTCCCTGCCTCTGTTCTGCCTCCTGCCTCACTGGTGAGCGGCTGTCCCTTCATCATGGGAGGTGATGTGTTTATTCTCCACGTACAATTCTGTGCCCTCAACAGGGATGCAATGTTTTTCATCAAGGAGCCTTTGACCTTATCCCAGAAAGCTGCTCTTCACTATCTTGTGAATAGAAATGCTGCTGATGGGGTAGGCGAGATGAACGGTGGGGATGTCTATGACAGCAGGGCTGGGGAGCTCTCCCATGGCCCTGAGATCCTTGATCATCTGTCCCCAGGTTTGGGACCCATTCCACCCCACTGATGACCCTCTTCCGCTGGGGTTCAGTGTCTCACCAGGGGCTGGTCTGGGGGAAGCCTCATCCCTCATCAAACTCCAGGGATTCTCCAGCTAAAACTTGCTGGTGCTCACACTGTATTTGGGACCATTTAGGAATCTGCGGTTTTCCATAGGAATGCAGAGATATGCAGTCAGAATTGGAGGTGCCCAGCAGGCCGAAGGATGCAATTAGATTTGGAAAATGAAACTGGGCAACAAAGGCTGAGAAGTAAGTTCCTCCAGAAGGGGACGCCGACGTGTGCTTGACTAGGAGCGAGGGAGAGCAGGTGCTCTGGGTCCGGCCCAAGCGAGCTGGCAGACAGATGCCGAGACAGCAACCTCCTCAGCACCTCGCTATGTCCCTGCCCTTCTCTCTCGCCTCTTCCTCCTTCCCATTTTTCTTTCCTTGCCAGTCCCCTTCACCACGTTCCCTCCTTCTCCTCCTCTGTCCCAGGG
Source organism: Taxidea taxus jeffersonii (assembly GCA_003697995.1). Taxonomy (NCBI): domain Eukaryota; kingdom Metazoa; phylum Chordata; class Mammalia; order Carnivora; family Mustelidae; genus Taxidea; species Taxidea taxus. The sequence goes on along the minus strand of ML110186.1, from coordinate 39,329 downwards.
CTCAGCCACTGACCTGCTGGGCACCATGGGAGAGACCCCTTCCCTCTCAGCCACTGACCTGCTGGGCACCATGGGGGAGACCCCTTCCCCCTGCTTTCTCCTTTTGTAAATAGAACACACGCACACACGCGCACGCACACACACCTCTGATGAATAAATAGCTTACTGTTAATTCTATTAACATTCACACTACCCCAACCTTTCAGAAGCCCCCAACAAAGGCAAAGTGCAAGAGGCCACATCATGGGGCGGTCTATTGAACTATCATCATTGATCCCATTTAATTCATGTTTGCTATGTGTGAGATCTGTGCTCAGTGCTCCACAGGCATTAGCTCATACAATTAAAAAGCCATCAATTGTCCTTATCAAAAAAAATAGAGTTCGGGTGGGGGAGGAAGATATTTTGTTGGTACTACACAGAGTTTGGCATTATATTCTTTGAAATTAATTCCTAGATACTTAATAGTTTTTGCTGCTATTGTAAAAAAACAAAAGGTGTCTTATATCCTCTTGTATTTTCTGGTTAGTTATCATTGTTGTTAGGGAACCCTTAATCTTTTACAATTAGAAAATATGTCTGACATCAGAAGGTGTAGCGAATGAGAACACCAACACCCACATACCCAGCATCCAGACTGGAAATAAAACAACATGCATACAGTTGAAGACCCCTGAGTATCTCTCCCAATCGCATTCCTCCCCCTCCCTTGAGAGGTCATCCTCTCTGATATGACGTATTCTTTCCACTCACGTCTTTATGAATGCTCTTACACTCTCATTACACCCCTTCACATATTATATAAAGTTCATAGGAGCGTAAACACTATCCAGTCATTTTGCCTGCCCCTAAATGTCACACAGATGTTATCATACTATTGATCCTTTTGCAATTTGCTTTTTTGGTTTTTTTGTTTGTTTGGTTGGTTGGTTGGTTTGTGTTTTTCTGGTTTTTTTATTTTGTTTTTGTTTTGTTTTTGCTGCTGCAGTTGTTCAATACTGTACTCGTGAGATCTACCCACACAGATGGACGGAGCTCTGCTTCTTTCGTTTTCACTGTTCCACAGAGTGTTTGCAATGTAGTCACGGCTTGCTCATCAATTCTACTCTAGAACATTTCCGTTGCATCTAATTAGTTTAACTCTTTGAGTTTTGCCAGGAATGTTCCTGTGCATGTCTCCTTGTGTGGGGATTTCACAGACACACGAAATGCGTGTGTGTGTGTCTATCAGGAATCAATCACCCATTTGATCTTCGGGAGTAACTCACACTCTCACCTGCGAAGCTCGCGACTGACATTGCTCCGCGTAGTTTTTCGGCAGTTGAAATTGCCAGGCAGTCCCATGTCTGCAAATGTGCTGTGTGCCTACTACAACCACAGCCATTTTACTTGGCTTCGCACCGGTCAGCAGTACGTGGAGCCGAGCTGCAAATATCTCTTGGCTACTAGATTTTTCTTTTCTGCCAACTGCTTCTTCCTATGTCTTCCTCCTATATCTTGACTTTTTCCTGTGGAGTCCTATTACCTAATTGATTTGTTGGTCTTTTTATATATTCTGGATACAAAGCACTTTTTGGTTATGTGTTGCAAATTTCCTCTCTCGGCCTGTGGCTTCTCTTTTTTACTTTGTTTATAGTATCTTTTGATGCACATAAATGTTTACATTTTAATGGAGTCAAATCTATCCATCTTTTCCCAAGCTTGTTTCTGGTTTTTTTGTGAATTGTTTAAGAAATCCTTTCATGCCCTGAGGGCATAAAGATACTCTTCTATGTTTTCTTCCAAAAACTGTGAAGTTTTTGTTTGCCATATTTTTCCATATTGATTCTAAAATTAGTTTTTGTGCAGAATGAGCGTTAGCAGTCCAATTTTATTTTTTCCGACTAGATAACAATATTCCCAACCCAACTGATTGAATTGCCCACCATTTTCCCCACTGGTTTGGAATACTGCCTCCCTGGTGTAAAAAGTTTCCACATATGTAGGAATCTCTTTTCTAGTCTCTCTGTTCTGATCCATTGCTCTGTTATCTAAGCCAAGTACGATATCTTTCCACTTATGATATTTTCATAAATTGCATTAACTTGATAGGTAACACATTGATATAGGACAAAATAAAAAGGTATCAAATGAAAAGTACCACCCCACATCTGTCCTCATCCCACTTCTAAACAGATAAACACATGTTTTGTATACCTGAGCAAATATAAACATATATTCTTTCCTCTATCTTTTACACAAATGGTAACGCACCATAAATGCTAGGTTTTTCACCTAACCTAGGTCCAGGAGATCTTTTCGGTCAGGGAGGAGAACCTCCTCATTCTTCTGTAGAGTTTTATGATCTTCCTTTGTGTGGAAATAATGAGTATACCATAGTTTTCATAAAACCATTTCTCTATCGATGGACACTTAGTTTGCTTCTAATCTTGGCTATTACAAAGAATTCTGATATGTCATACCCTTTGCGTACACACTAGGTTTTGGAGTAGATTCTTAGAATGGAATCACTGGGTTAGAGAACGTGATGGTTAATTGCCTGTGGCAACTTGACTGGGCTGAGGGGTGCCCAGGTGGCCAGTAAAACATCATTTCTGGGCGTGTCATGAGCATGTTTCTGGGAGAGATTTGCATTTGATTCAGTGGACTGATCATGCGCGAGTGAATCCAAGCCAATCCACTGAGGGTCCAAATAGGACACAGAGGGGAAGGGAGGGCAGATTCCCTCTCTCCTTGAGCAGACACAGCCATTTTTTCCTCTCCTGGACGTCGGTTCTTGGGCCTGCAGACTTGGACTGAATTACACCACTAGCTGTCTCCTTTCTCCAACTCGCAAAAGGCAGATTGTAGGACTTCCTGGTCTCCAGAACCACATGAGCCAATTTCTGTAATAAATCTCCTCTTGGACCCAGGCTTCTGTCTGTCTATCTATATCTCATTGGTTCTGTTTCTCTGGAGAATCCTAATACAGAAAATACATACACTTGTAATTAGAACAGATTTTTGTCACATTGTCTTTCCTGGAGACTGTACCAATTTACATTCTATAGGCATTGTTTCCTTGCCTTGTCAATGGAGCATGTTTTCAAACTCTGGGATATTTTTTATCATTCTGACGGGAAAAATATATATATGATATCTTGGTGCAGTTCTAATCTGCATTTCTGTTATTGTGAGTGAGCTAGAACCTTTTTTTGGTGACCGACTTGTCCATATCCTTTGCCTATTTTTCTATAGAGCATTTGGTTCTTTATCTCACTGATTTCAAGGACTACTTTATAACTTAGAGAAACTAACCTTTTGATGAAATACAAGCATCAAGTATTATTTCTCACGTAGTTATCTTTTTATTAAGGATTTTAAGTAATCTCCACACCCAACACAGAACTCGAACACATAACCCCAAGATCAAGGGTCTCTCGCTCTACTGACTGAGCCAGCCAGGTGCCCCTCATGGAGTTATCTTTTGACTTTATATCTTGACAAAGATTTCCTTGATGCAGTTTAATTTTTTTTTCCCTAATGTCTTTTCTTATTTGAGTCATAGTTTGAAGGATCTTCCCTAAGTCTAGATTATCAAAGAATTCTCTCATGTTTTCTTCTAGCATATCTGTGACATTATTTTTCCTTTTAAATCTTTAATCCATTTGGAATTCACCCTTATGTGTGATGCAAGGACTGAAACTAACTTTATCCTTTTTCCACATGGTCAACCAGCGAGCCCAACCACATTTATTGAATAGTTAATCATTTCCCCCACTGATTTTAGAGGCTGGTTTTTCATACTACACTCTCGTATGTGTATTCCCTTCTATTTCTGGACTTTCTATTATGGTAGATTGGTCCATCTTGCTTTTCATGCATTGGTTCCTCACTGTTGGAATTATTGAAAGTTTTAATATGTTTTAATATCTCGTAGAGCTAGTCCCCTTATATTACTCCTCATTTCAGAGTTTGCCTGAATGTTTTGTTGCTTTACTTTTTTCACATGAACTTTAGAATCAACTCATCTGGTATTTTATTGGGATGGCATTAAGTTTCGAAATTAACTTAGGGAGAATTGACATTTTACAATGTTGAGTCTTCCTAGCCAAAAACATGGTCTTCTCATTTATTCAGGTCTTCCTTGTGTGCTCAGAAGTGTCCCAATGTTGTCTTTGCACAGGTCCTGCTGCCACGTGTGAATTTCACTGCAAAGTAGTTTACTTTGTTGTTGTCATTGCCCTTGGAAATGGACCTTTTCTTTCACTATCTCTTCTAAGCAGTCATATTTATGTATGAAGGTAATTGATTCTTTTTTTTTAAAGATCTTATTTATTTATCAGAGAGAGAGAGAGAGAGCCCAAGCAGAGGGAAGGGCAGAGGGAGTAGAAAGCTCCCTGCTTAGCAAAGAGCCCCATATGGGACTCCATGTGTATCATCAGGATCCTGGGATCATGATCTGAGCTGAAGGCATATGCTTAACCAACGGAGCCACCCAGGCACCCCAAAAGTAATTGATTCTTGGTCATCAACTTTACCTACCCATATTGCCAGATCCTTACTGTTGGTGATGGTTCTTCAGTGGGTTCTTTAGGTTTTCCAGGAACCAGATCATCTGCAAATAGTAGCAATTTTATGTCCATTTTTCCAGCTTTTATACCTCTAATTATTTTCTTTTGTCCTATTGCATCATCTGTTGGAATTTGGGCCTTGGGGAATCCCAACAAATAATACCTTGCTTTCCCCACATTCTGAACCCAAGGAGAGTAACACAGATGGAGGTCAAAATATCACTTTGTTGCTGATAAAGTTTAGGTGTTAGAAAATGGGGCTTCTCTCTGTCTTACCCACTCACTCATGAGCAGCCCGGCCTGAGAGCACCACTAGCTGTATACCACGGGCTTGGACAGCCAGTGCTTTCATCAGAAATAGTTTTCTAAGTATTGTAGCAATTTTAGTTTTCATCTCCTCCTTGACCCAAGGCTTTTGTTATTATTGTTGGTTTTGATTTTGAGATAGAGAGATCCTTCTATTTTCTGAGTCTAGTATCAAATTTCTATTTCAGACTTAATGTAGCCAGAGAATATTGTCCAAACTATTTTTACATTTTGTAATTTTTCAACGTTTTTTTTTGAGGCCTAAATTATTATTCATGAATGTTTTATGGGCAATTGAATAAAATAGGTGGATCATCTGCTTTTAGAATATAGATTTTAAAATGACATTTAGTCAGGGCGCCTGGGTGGCTCAGTGGGTTAAGCATCTGCCTTCGGCTCAGGTCATGATCTCAGGGTCCTGGGATCAAGCCCTGCATTGGGCTCCCTGCTCAGCAGGAGTCTGTTTCTCACTCTCTCTCTCTGCCCCCACCCCCATTCATTCTCTCTCTTTCTCTCAAATAAATAAATAAAGTCCTCTTAAAAAATAAAATAAAATAAAATGGCATTTAGTCTTCTCTATCCTTAATTATTTCTTATCCACTTGCTTTATCATGTACTAAGATCACTGAATTAAGTCCGCTGTTACTCATGTATTTATGATTTATTTTTCTTCATATCGCCTAAAGTCCCAGTTTTATGAATGTTGATACTGTGTTATTTTGTGCATAGATAAGTATTTATAACTGATATGAACGTTTCCTGGTATTCACATACTTACGTAGTCCTGTCCCACGTTATGTCAGGCATGGTCTCTACAACCGCTTGAATATGGAAGGAACAATGATACATATCACTTCTCAGAATAGGTTGTACGAGATAACCATCACTTTCATCTCAGGCTCGCTCTCTCTCTTGCTTGCTCTCTCTCTCCGCTTCTCTCTCTATCCTGCCCCCTGCCGTGTCATTTCCTATGGGGAAAGCCAGCTGCCATATTTTGAGAAGGCCCACATGGTGAGTGAGGTCCTGAAGCTTCCTGCCAACAGCCAAGTGAGTGAGCTTGGAATTGAACCCGCCAGTCCCCACAAAGCCCTCAGCTGCCTGCGGCCCTGGGCCAACAGCTTAACTGCAACTTGGTGTGAGCTACCCAGAGCCAGAGCCAGCCAGCTAAGCCGCTCCAGATTTCCTGATCTCCAGCAACTCTATGTGCTAATAAATGCTTATTGTTTTACACTCGTAAGTTTTAGGATAATTTGATATGCAGCAGCCAATAACTAATAAATATGTTAATTACAAATTGCAATCTTTATATGGTAATGTGTCTCTCTCCAACTCATTGAATGCTTTTGGGGTCTGAAGCCAAATTAGTTTTTTTGTCTGGTCATGTGTACTTTCTTGGTGTCTACATTTGACTGACACATCTTTGCCAAAACTTTTATTTTTAGCCTGTCTCAATGGCTTTGTTTTAGGGGTATCTCTTTTAGGTGGCATAGAACTTCTGGTCTTTGGGATCCAGTCTGAAAATCTTTTTCCTTCAATAGGTGACTTCAGCTTATTCCATTGATTGATAGGACTGATACATTTGGTCTCGGTTTGTGCACATTTTTCAATACTGAAGTTATTTTCAAGTTCTTTACTATGTGATCTCTTTGCTGTGTGGGCGTGTGTGTGTGTGTGTGTGTGTGTGTGTGTGTGTGTGTGTGTGAAGTTATTCTGGTAGCTAGAAAAAATTATTTTTATTTTAGTGATTACATTCATAATTATAACTTGAGAGGACTCCTTTAGTTCTCTATTTTTTTAGACAGTATTTATTCATTTCCTCTCACAGACAATGATAAAATTAGTGCATTTCTTTTTTCCCCTTTCTCCTCCTCTCCTTCACCTCTGAGTTTCTATCCATAACATTGCCCTTTTGGAATACACCTGTATACTGTTAAATATACATACACTTTAATTACTTGATTTGTCAACTTCAAAATAATATGCTTTTGCTCTCAGTTGTAAAGATGAAGCACAGCAAATACTCTACCTCCAACCTTCTTACTCCCACCCCTCCCTACCCCAGTTTATATTAGTTGTTCCATTTCTATTTCTTTGGAGAGTAATTTATTTTCTGTTCTTCAACCCAATCTTCACAGTTTTCACTTTTATGGTCTTTTTGCTGTGGTTTCCCTAATTCATTGTTGATCGATCGTCCTGAAATCAGGCATGTCAAAATTGCTGGTCTAAGAAGCCTTTAAAATCAAAGGACTACTAATTGAAGGGCAGTTGGGATGGACATATAAGTCCTCGGGTCTCATTTTCTTCCCTGGAGAGTCTTTTTTTTTTTTTTTAAGATTTTATTTATTTATTTGTCAGATAGAGAGAGAGCACAGGAGCGAGCACAGGCAGACAAAGAGGCAGGCAGAGGCAGAGGGAGAAGCAGGCTCCCTGCTGAGCAAGGAGCCCGATGTGGGACTCGATCCCAGGATGCTGGGATCATGACCTGAGCAGAAGGCAGCCGCTTAACCAACTGAGCCACCCAGGCATCCCTTCCCTGGAGAGTCTTATAAATGCTACTCCACTGTCTAAAAACATTAAAAGTCAGTCTAAATGAGTCTGAGTCTGTTCTGATCCTTTTTCCTCTTATCTGCGACCCAAATTTCCCTAGGCTAACCAAAAACTCCTTTCTATATCTTTGAAGTAGAATATACTTCCTAGGCTATGCCTTGGAATTACCATTCTAGTGAAATATAGTCAAGTGTACTTCATTTCATGAAAAGCTTTTTTGAATCCAAACTTTCAATATTTATCTGGTGCTATTCTTTTCGTATCTGCTTTAGGGACTCCAAAAGTACATAAGTTGGGTCTTCTACTTTCTATATTAAACATCTTTTCTCAAGTCCTTTTTTAAAACATGTATATTTCTGGGTTTTGTTTGCTTCCTTGCTTGCTCTTCTCATATTTATTCTCTAAGTCACTTACTGTGGGGGTTTTTTCTCAATGTCCCTTCTCTTTTGTGCTCTGAGCTCTCTTCACTTCTAGATGACTCTTTCTCTTCACTCCTTTCTTGAATTTTGCCAGCTCATGTATTATATCCTCCAGTGATCTTATCCCTTCTTCCCTGCATTCTTTTATCTTTGCTTTGTTGTCTTACTTCACAGATAAAATGTTTTCATTAGGATTTTTTAATTCATGGTAAAATGTTTCTCATTTTATTGGCTCTGAAGCAACTTTTCTCTCTTAGCCCTTCAATAAACTTTTCTGAATATTTTTCTACTTCTTTCCTATAGTATCTTTGTATTGATGCTTTGTTAGACCCTTGCTATTACTCCTGATAATAGCACTAAAGGTCCTCGTTAGCACTAGATGAATTGGGCTCAATTTTCCTGGACAGAACGACGCTTTAGGCAGGAAAAGAAAGGGGATAGTAAGAGAAAATCCCAGGGTGGCTGGTTTTCACAAGAAGAAACTCTCTTCTGCTGCCACAGAAATAAATTGCTTCCACAAAGGGGTTCACCCTCAGGATTCTTTCTATAGCCCTGGCTCCTTAGCTTCTCTCAACCAAATCAGATCCAGGAAGGCTCTCCCTTTAGCCCATTCATTACACCTGTTTTTAAAAACAAGCGATACAGTTTGTACTTCTCTACATATACCCCTTACCTTTCGGGAAAATATTTTTGCTTGGCTATCACATCAAAGAAATCTTTCTCTGAGCTTCTTTCTCTTCATTTCCTCCTATTTGTTTTCATCCTAATCTCAGCTTCTTTGGACAGTTCTTACACATATTTGGGAGTCTTGGATAATACCTGTCCTCAAGTTTTGCCAAAAATAGAGTTTATTTTTTCACTCCTTTTGTTGCTTTTGGATGATTTTTAGGAGAAAGAGAAAAATGTTGATTTCCACAACCATATCTATTCCAGATGTACACAATGTCTTAATTACTAAGGTTTTAAAATAAGTCTTGCTTTTTGCTAGGGCGAATTTAACCACCCTATTCCTTTTCTTCAATTGCTTCTTAACTGTTCTGAACCTTAACTCTTCCATATAAATTTTAGAATGCACTTCTAAAATTGTATACACACACACACACACAACACACAAAGACACATACATAATGTTGAGATTTTGGCTTTAATACAGTTAGCTGTACTATTAATTTAGAGAAAACTGACATCTTCATGGCATTTTCATATGATATGTCTCTCATTTACTTGGATCTTCTTTAATACCTTAAAATAAAATTGTGAGGTTTTGGGGTTTTTAAAAAATATTTGGTCCTTCTAATCATCTTATTTTTTTACTGAAGTATCATTGACATATAACATTATATCAGTTTCAGGTGTACAACATGATGATTTGATATTTGCATATTTGGCAAAATGATCACAACGGTAAACCTAGTTAACATCCAACACCTCACAGTTAACAAGAAAATTTTTTTGTGATGAAAACTTTAACAATCTACTCTCTTAACAACTTTTAAATATGTAACACACTATTATTAACTGTAATCACCATGCTGTATATCCTCATGTTTATTTTATTTTATAACTGGAAGTTTGTTTCTTTTGACCCCTTTCACTCATTTCACCCACCCACAACCCCCCACTTCTGTCAACCACTAATCTATTCTCCAGATCAATGAGTTTGTTTTTGTTTTTGTGTTAGATTCCACATATGAGAGAGGTCATATGGCATTTGTCTTTCCCTGACTTACGTCACTTAGCATAATACTCTCAAGGTCCATCCATATTGTCACAAATGGCAAGATTTTACTTTTTTATGGTTGAATATATTCCATATTTATGTGTGTGTGTGTGTGTTGTTGTGTATATATTAGCTGTTCCCATGTCTCTCAATTTATTTGGATTTTTTTTAATACCTTCAAATAAAGACACCACCCATCTGGGACTTACTGGATCAGAATTTCTGGGGGTGGGGCACAGCAGTCTATTCTAATAAGCCCTCCAGTTGATGAGCACTCAAGTTTGAGAACTGTTCTATACTCTCTCCTTTATCATTTTCCAAAAGAAGAAACTGAGGCTTTAAAAAAAAAAAAGATTTAGGAACTTGCCCAGTTTTTGTTGTTAAGATTTTTATTTATTTATTTATTTTGAGAGAGAGTTGGAGGTGGCGGGCAGAGGGAAAGGGAGAAAGAGAATCTCAAGCAGACTCCATGAGGAGTGCAGAGCCCAACTCAGGGCTCAGTCTCCTGACCCTGAGATCATGACCTGAGTGGACGGATATCAAGAGTCGGGATGCTCGACTGACTAAGGGTCCCAGGTGCCCCGGCACTTGCCCAGGCTGTAAAGCTAGGAAATGACAGAAACAATGTTCCAGTACAGGTATCACGGACCCTGCTCATCTATCTGTGATGTTAAATTCCTTGGCCTAAAGGTGAGCAGCAGGAGCTGGCTCCTCCC
>ML110186.1:0-24068 GCA_003697995.1 Taxidea taxus jeffersonii | reverse complement strand
AGGAGGGGCCCTGCCTCCCCTTCTTCACTCTCCCAGAGCCTAGAGTTGAGGTCTGTCCCAGCCCAGTCCCCTGGAGCACTGACCCAGGGGCCTTGTCCCCAGAGGACATGAGTCACCACCCCAGCTCATCGGATACTTCCTGAGGCGTCACTGTGTGCCTGTCCCGTGCTCGGTCCCGCTCAGAGCCAGCCCTCAGGAGCCAAGAGACGGGATTCTGCTCAGCTGGGTCACAGGGCTTTGTCAATGGAGCCTGGAGATCAGATAGGCCTCACTGTCCGCTCTGAGCTTAAGATGAGAGAGCATGCAGGTTGATCCAGCCATCGTCCAGAGAGGGCAAGTGGCTCACTCCGGGTCACATAGCAGGTCTGGAACAGAGCTCAGCCTCTGGGTCACACTTCTGGCCCTCCAGTCAAGATTTGGTTTTATTTGGTTTTGAGCACTGGGCTGTCTCCCCCATTCCAAAAGCCAAATTGGGATTTAAGGCTCTGGCCCAGCTGACAGGGAGGGTTACTGCCAGCTCCAGAAGTCACTCAGTTGGCAAGGTTTCCTGAGCTGTCTTTGCCCCAGCCCGGGGCCTGGAGTCACCGTGCGGGGCAGGAAGGCCGACCCCCAAAGCACTGCTGTGGACCCAGGTGAGCATGAGTCCAGGAGGGAGGGCCTCTGAGGGTCTTTGGCAGCCCTGAGACCCTGACCGCTGAAAAGGACTTCTGGGCTGGGAGCTGACCCCTCACCCCCAGCCCTCAATCCTGCCATCTTCCTGCCACCCACTTCCAGGGAGTCTGCAGGAAACTGCTGGACAGAGAGAATGAGGCGTCTGTTCTCCCTGACCCCGTCCCCCAACCTCTACAGGGCTCCTCGGTGTGCACACACAACACAGACTCTCACATGCCCTGCACGGGCGACACACGCATGCTCACATTCACCTCAGTCTCTCACACACACACAGGAGCACACACAGACACAATCACTGCCGTGCAGAGGTGGTCTCCCACAGCCTCACACTCACCTACACTCGGTTCCACATGAGTCCTCTTGTCACTCTTACATACCCTCTTGGCTGTCGGGCTCTCACACACACACGGAGCTCCCTGGGTGCCCACAGCCAGCATGGTGAAGGGTGACCCTGATGCCTCTGACAGCCACCTGGGCTCCCAGAAGCACATGGGGCCTGGCCCTGCCCGGCCTCCTCCAACCCCCAGTGGCCCGCCCTTGCCAGGACAGCTCTGGGTGGGACTGGTCACAGCGGAGGGCATGGCTGGGTGGCGGGGTCCCAGGCCAGATACTGGCCTGCTGCTTTATGGCTCCCAAAATACAAACTCATTGTTCTCTCACAGACTGCAGACTGCTGATGTTCCTACAGAGGCCCCCGCTGTCCCCCCATCCTGCTCTACCCAGCATCCTGCCTGCCAGCCACCCACCCAACATGGGAAAGAACTCACCCTCACGCCTCCCCTGACCCCTGCCTCAGATGCACACCTGCCCGTCCAGCCTCCCGCATGCCAGAGGGGCCTTCCTACAGTCCACTCTGAGCCTGTCACCCCCCTGGGCTACACAGCAGCACACCTGCTGGACCCAGCAAAGCTCAGACTCCCTACCTTGGCATTCCAGGTCCCCCCACACCTGACTCAACCTCCTCCTCCAACCCCAGGTGACACGGCCCCTCCCCCATTTCCCTCTCTCTCTCTCTCTCTCTTTCTCTCTCTCTCACACACACACTTTCAGAAGCAGGATCACCGTGACCCCAGGTTTGGGGGGCCTGGCTTGCACAGCTCCTGGGGTGTTCTCCCCCAGGCTCATGGCAGGAAGTGGCACACAGAACAGAAGCTGGCCTCAGTTTCTCCATCGGAACACTGGCGAGAACAAACCACGTGCAGCCCGCCTAACTTCTAGAGCTGCTATCAGGGTGTAGAGATGGCCTCTTGGAAACTGTAAAGTGTTGTGCACACGGAGGTAAAACTCACTGTTACTAGGAGGTGCTAGCAAGAATTGTCCCTTGGACAGTGTCTCCCACATGAGCCCTGTGCCAGGGTGAGGGCCGCTGGTGAGACTCGGTTCCGCTGTCCCCTCACGGCCCAGCTTCAGGCTCTCCTTTAATGTCTCTGGGCCTCAGTTTCCTAAACTGGAGAGAAGCAGGTTGGGCCTGGACAATCTGTACTGTTCCTTCCACTCTTTACCTTCCTGGTGTCCCGGGATCCATGTGGTAGAGGAGGGGAGGGAAATGAGCCACGAGAGCTCCCAGTGTTCCCGCCTCACTTCCACGGTAGGCCACCCTTCACTCGCCATGCCCCCTGCAGGCTGGGGGTTATGCACAGAGCTGGGAACAAGTGCATCAGCAGGCAGGTGGGCCCCGGAGGCTCTGCGAGCGAGTCAGGAAAACTGAAGGTGTGCCTCCTTTTCAAAGATCGTAAGAAACGAGAAAGTTAGATCTCAAGGTAGCTGAGCATCTCCCTCCGGAGAGAGACCTGAGTGCAGGCTGGAGGCTTTTTGTAGAAAGCAAGCTCTCTGGTACCCAGGATGAGGGTCAAAGAAAAACCAGCCCAGGCAATCCTCCAGTTTAGAGTCCTTTCCAGTTAAAACTGGGAGGGACTGCTGAGCCATCTTATTTTGTCCTCTCTTCTTTTCATGTGAGACTGCAGAGGACCAGAGATGTTATGTGGCTTCCCTGAAGTCACCCAGCAGTGTTCAGGACAGTGCCACAAGTCCTAACGCCTAGAGCTGAATTTCTCTACTGCATCCCCTGCCTGGCCCATCCCCAGGAGCCCCCACATGAAGCTCCTAGGGTAGGACACAGGCACACACACACACACACTCAGGCACAATTCTGGTGGCCTGGTGACTGCCTCCAGCACAGGACAAGGGCCGGGCTCCCTGCTCACCAGACTATAAACCTTGGAGCCATGGAGTGGGCTCCACAACCTCACCACACCATCCCCTAAGGCATTTCCACTTGATTTTGCTTTTATCTAAATATGTTCCTGTGCCTTATCTCACAGGAAACTTATTAGCCCTCTCCCAGGAGGCCGGGAGGCCCAAGAGAAGAGCTGAGCTTCCCCGGGGCAGTTACTGCCCGGCGGTGAGGGCCCCATGGGACGGAAGGAGGCAACAACCTCAGGCTTCCCACAAGCACCCAGCTCCCTCCTCACCACCTCCTCCTTTCCCCAAGCCGGCCCCACATTACTCCTTCCCCCAAGAGAGGCTAATCAGAAAGGGCTGCCTCCATCCGGCTGGAGACCTGCAACCTTCCCAGACCGACAGCTTCCTTGGTGTTATCGTGGCAGCTGGAGTTTTGAAGCAGTGATTTTTCTCCATCTCGGCCCTCTTTCTCTATTCTTTATCTCTTCATTTCTCCATCTCAGAGTATCTGCGAGGCTAGAAGAGACACCCTGACCACCAGTCAAGGTCCCCTAACTTGGAGCAGACAAGGGACTGCCAACACACATGCATCGGCATTTAAGAAGTAATACAGGGGGCGCCTGGGCGCCTGGGTGGCTCAGTGGGTTAAGCCTCTGCTTTCAGCTCAGGTCATGATCTCAGGGTCCTAAGATCGAGCCCTGCATCCGGCTCTCTGCTCAGCGGGGAGCCTGCTTCCCCCTCCCTCTCTGCCTGCCTCTCTGCCTACTCATGATCTCTCTCTCTCTGTCAAATAAATAAATAAAATCTTTAAAAAAAAAAAAAAGAAGAAGTAATACAGAAAGCTTACATACATGACTTCACCTTTTTAACATTTTTCTTGCAAAGGAACAGGAACTCACACCAAATGAACATGTAATGGAATGAACCATTATTAGGGGAACACATTTGCAACCATACCAAGATCAGGAACTAGAGCAGGGCCGCCCCTCCCCACCCAACCCACGTGCCGGCCAGGTGCCTTTTGTCCCAGTCACCACTTTCTCCCTTCACCAAAAGTAACCACCACCCTCACTTTTCTAAGAATCGCTTTCTTGGTTTGCCTTGTGATTTTTTATCCTTCAGAGCACATCTCTAGACACTGTCATGTAATCCTGCCTGTTGTCTACACCTGAGGCGTACTTTAGGTTTTTCCTAATCCCCAGCTGTCCCCCTCCTTCCCTTACATTTCCTGCTGCGTCTATGGAAGAAGCCTGGCTCTCTGCCCCGTAGATTTCCACAGCCTGGCTTACTGATCGCACATGCACAGTGCCATTCACCACGGGGATCTGGCCTCTGTTTTTCCTTCAAATCGGCAGCTGGATCCAGAGCATAGATCAGGCGCAGGCTCAGACTCCCCAGGCAAGATGATGGGTGGAACTGTGCTATTTCATCAGAAGCTCAGACTGTCTGACTGTGTCTCTTTCTGGGATAGTTATCACCTATTGAAATTCAATGTCAAGATCCATTCGTTCCTCAAGTATTACAAAATGACAGGTGATATCAGCCTTTGTCTTTTTTTTAATCATTCATTCATTAGTTGGAACATTTACTATGACCGATTTTTGATGTCTTAATTTACATCATTCAAAGTCATGGGTTTAAGTTCTGGGGGGACATGGCCTTCTCAGGGCTGGGCAGGGGCAATCATGGGACATGTTTAATCTCGACGTCTTTTAACAGCTGAGGATACAAGTCCTGCAATTACCTCTAAGGTGAAGTCCACTCCAGTTACAGCCCCCAGAACAAGAAATCACATGGTAACCTCCCTAATAGTTGGCTGTTTAGCCCCTGCTTGCACACTTCATGGATCAGGAGGCTCACTACTTTTCATCCTTGGGAAAATTCGACTGTGAGAAGGTCCTTCTTCTTGCTTGACTAGTGCCTCCTCACCTCTCCCTCTGGGCCGCACAAGGCAGGTTGTGCTCCCTCCACCAGGAAAGGGCCCTCCAAAGACTCATCCCCCAGGAAGTCTTCCAGCTGCTCCTCTCCCTCCTCTTCTGGCTATAATTTCACATAAAATCCACCGCTGCAGAGCTGTGATTGATGTCTGCTCAAAATTCCAAAGCCGGCTTATCTGTAATTTTCAAAAGGCAGACGATCATTTGGAGGTGATCGGGTCCAACGTCAAACACTAATGCTTGGACTCCTAGCCAGTCTCACCGCAGCCCACCAACCACAGCAAAGCGAGCCTATGGGCGGGCCTTCCACTGTGTAACCCCCTCCACCTCCACACCAAGAAGCCACATTTCACAGACACCCAGATGTAAGACAGCAGAGATGGATGGGGCAGCCAAAACGCCCTCTTCTCCCGGCACTTGGCAGAACCAGACAACATGAATCAAAAATAAAATCAACACAACACAAAAAATGTGGGTCAAATTGTAATTGAAAGTTGTCTTTGAAAGGGAGGTCTTGAAGCCATCATCTTTCCTTCTCCTCTTGAAACCCCCAATATCCCCCTTGGTTAATGACATCATCTTCCACCCAGACTCTCCAACGCATAACCTGACTCATCCCCAAAGCTTCCCTTGCCCTCAGCCTCCACATTCAATTACTCACCAAATCCAGCCGTTAGGCCTCAGGAACATCTTTGTAAACACAATCTCCACTTTTCTACTTGCTTTGCACTAGCTGTCCTGCCAACCCAGAATATGCTACCACCACCCAACATCTCTGCTAACACAAGCATCCCAGCCTTTAGAGCTTAGTCCACAGGCTGCCATCCCAAGCAGCTATCTTGCATCCTAACCCCCCTCCAAAAGCAACCTTCTCTCCAGAAGACTCTTGGGGCTGGATGTATGGAATAGATGAGTGAGTTCACTAATTCCATAAACATTTGTGAATCCCACCCCCCAGACACTATGCTAGGCACTGGGGATCTAGTAATAAAAGCTATAGACAAAGTCCCCATTTATTGGGGCATCTGGTGGGGGGCGCTGAGGCAGTTAAGCAGCTGACTCTTGGTTTTGGCTCAGGTCATGATCTTGAGGTTGTGGGATCCAACCCCCACATCAGACTGTGTGCCCAGTGTAGTCTGCTTCAGACTCTTTCTCCCTCTGGCCCTCTACATGCATATAATCTCTCTCTCTCTCTCTCAAATGAATAAATAAAATCTTTTTTAAAAATCTCCCTTTACTATAGTCAGCAGAGCCATAAATGCATAAAACAAGTAAGTCCATCAGACAGTATATTTTGAAGGTGCTGTGGTGAAAAGTAAAGAGAAAAGGGGGGGTTGAGGGGCTGCTCTCCAAATGTGCCATTGAGAAAGAGACTTAAAGGTGGGGAGGAAGAGGCCATGCAGATCTCTGGACAAATGAATGAAAGGAGAAATGAATGCATGAACAAATAACTACATATAGTGCTGAATGAATGAGGGAATCACTGAATGAATGAGTGAATGAATAGATGAGCAAAAGAAGAGGTAAGAATCGTGTCTAATTTATTTGTTATAATGAATTGAAGGGAAGCGAAGTGAAGTGGATTGGTCAAACTACACTGGCTGGAAATAAAACACCAACTATTTCTTTGACTTTCAAGAGCCCATTTGAAACTGTGCCTAATAAACTTGGGAAGTGGCTCCAAGAAGCTTTCTTCTCTTTAGAGGCCTTCTGGGGTTCGGTGGGCTGCACTCGCTCCAGTGCAGGGGCTCAGGCAGGCTGGTGGCCTGAATGGAGAGTGTCTCCTTGGAGGGGAGCATATGGCAAGGCTGCAGAGGCATGCCCAGGTCTTGCCGGTCTCGGTGCTCCTCTGTCCCAGACTCCCAGTCCCTCCTCCTGGGAATGGGAAAGTGGCCCTGTGTCCCTGTTCCAGGCAGCCATGCTCTGGGATGGACCAAGCCTCAGGAAAGGAAAGGTGCTACATTCATTCCTTCGTCAGTCCCAACAGGAGATACAACAAGGCAGTCCCCATTGGCTGGAAGGACCATTACTTAGGCTAGACAGAGTCTGGAAGGAATTCTAAAGATTCTGCCTCTACCCATTCCTGCCCAGGTCAGAGTGTTATTGGGGAAGACCTAGAGGGCAGGCTGGAGACACCATGGAGAGGCCAGAGCTGCAGGGGAGGGCAGCAGGGCTGTGGGACGGCAGAGCAGGGACCAGAGCCCCCGGGGTCTCAACCCGAAGCAGCCCCACCCTCTGGAGGACAGTCCCTGAGGGGCAGGAGAGCATGGAGCTTAGGACTGGGGGCTTGGAAGTCGGACAAACGCAAGTTCAAAGCCAAGCTTTATGGCTTCAGGTGAGCTATTTAACCTTTCTGAGCTTCAGCTTTCTCTAAAATGGGTATAATAATGGTGCTTACTAAGGGATCAAATGAGACCGTGCTTATAAAGCACTGAGTGTAATGCTGGCACAGAGTAAACACTCGGTGGATGATTGTAATCATCACTGGCAACAAAACACAATACATTATTGATAATACTAAGATATTCTTACATATAACCATATCTTGTATATATAATAATGTTAAGTTATCTGATTAAGCAGTGTGTTGGAGCTATTTTTTTTTAAGATTGTTTATTTACTTATTTATTGAGAGAGAGCATGCAAGCAAGGGGAGGGGCAGAGGGAGAAGGAGAGAGAGAATTTCGAGCAGACACTGCAGTGAGCATGGAGCCCGACATAGAGCTCAATCTCATGACCCTGAAATCATGACCTGAGCCCAAATCAAGAGTCAGATGCTTAACTGAATGAGCCACCCAGGCACTCCAGGCTAATTGTTTAAAAAGCTAATGTGAGGGGTGCCTGGGTAGCTCAGCGGGTTAAAGCCTCTGCCTTCAGCTCAGGTCATGATCCCAGGGTCCAGGGATCAAGCCCCACATCGGGCTCTCTGCTTAGCGGGGAGCCTGCTTCCTCCTCTCTCTCTGCCTGCCTCTCTGCCTACTTGTGATTTCTGTCAAATAAATAAATAAAACCTTTAAAAAATAAAAAATAAAAGCTAATGCGAGCTCAGGCTAAATTAATAGAGGTCAGGGACTCAGAAGAAGGGAGAAAATGAACGGCTTTCCTCTGAGCTGATTGGTTAGATCCCAGTTAGTAAACCATGTTGAGTCCTGGGCCTGCCCCTTGGCAGAACAGTGATAGCTGGGCTGAATGCAAATGTGACAGCTAGAAACCCATCCTGTTAGGAGTGGGGGCTACTCAGCCTGCAGGAGAGGAAGCCACACTCATCCTCATTCACCACTTCCAAGGCTGGCCCAGAGCAGATGATGCTGAGCACTGGGTGAGGGTCCAGAGCTGGGGCTGGGAGAAAGGAAAGAAGCTATAAGAAACAGGTTTCAGCTCTGTGCAAGGAAGACCTTTCCTTCAGTTCAACAAAACCCCTCTCCAGTGACTAGCTTTGTAGGGAGGGCCCACCACCAAAAGTATGTCAAAAGAGGCGTGGACACGCTCTGCCATACCAAGAGAGGGTTCTCAGAAGGAGAATGTGTATACTACACATAGGTGAATTATGGGGTGTGGGTATGATGTCTCGATAAAGGTGTTACCAAGAAAGAATCACCTAGGATTCATTTGGAAACATCACTGCCAGAGCCACAGGTCCCCGCTGCCTGAGTGGGTTGTCGGCATCAGTAGTTTTAAAGCCCCTCGGACAGTTCCCATGTGTAACCAGTGTTGAGAACCACTGGTCTAGGGGAGCCAATACCTCCCATTTCCCAAAAGTCTGCCAGCCGCCTTACCTCCACTGTCTCCTGCCATCTTTATAGCAACCGTCTCGATAGATGCTACAGGTATACAGTCTTTTATCCATAATTCCGAAATCCAAGAAGCTCTGAGAAAGGAGAGCCTTTCCATCAATTTGCAGAAATTCATGTCACCTCAAAAAAACCTAACTGAACCTGCACAAGGCTACTTACGGTCTCTCCTAATCGGTCGGAATATGACTACTCATACATTGCCCCGCAGAAATCATCACATGTTTGTTTCTAGGCTGCTCCCCTGACCCCACCGCAGGGGCTCTAGAAAGCAGGGCATACATCTTACTTTCTAAAGATCTGAACCATTCTGACTTCCAAACCACCTCAGGCTCCAAGCGTGTCAGATAAGGAACTATGGATCTACATTTGTTTCCATTTACAGAGAGAGGAAACTGAGGCTGAAAGGTAAAAGAGCCTGCCTCGAGTCCCAGACAAAGGACCTTGCCTTAGTTCCTTCCCTGTAACCAGGAACACCCTCTGGGCCTGGGGTGCAGCCTTTCCTGCCATCCTCGCTGGCCCAGGGCACGCAGTGGTTCCCATGTACCCCATGCCCCCTGCCACTCGGAGCCCATCGTCCGACACGGGCCATCTCCTGGCAGTCTCTCACACACACAGGAGAGGCCTACCCTGCCTGAGCAGGAGTTGGAACCGGAGCTGGCTTTGTAATTTGCTCTGCCAGCCACCCTCCCAGCTGCAAACGGAAAATCCAAGAAGGTGGTCTGCTTTTCTGGCAGATGTCAGCCCCAGCCGGCCGAGACAGTGCAGCTCAGCAGGGAAAGGCCTGCTGCAAAGTCTGGCAGGGCGACCGTGGCTAGGCTGGAAACACATTTTGGTGGAATTAGCAGAGAGGAAGACTGCTCATTCTGCAATACCGAGACTGCTACAAAATAGCTTGTCTGCAAGAAACGACAAAAAAGGTGACAGATTGAGGGCGGCCCCTCTCACTCCTCCCACCCGCTAGTGGCATTTGTTAACATAACTAATGGCCATAATAAAAACTACTATGTAAAGGAGCCCGCCTCCCCGGCCCCCACTCTGGCCAGGGGTTGGACTCAGCCCTTTTCAGGCATCGACATGCCCTGGGGTGTGAAATACTATTGTCCCATTTTTCAGAACCAAAACCAAGGCTCCAAGAGATGGCATGAATTGCCTGAGGTTACAAAGCAAGAACACAGTTGAGCAGGACCAGACCCACTTGTCCTGTGTCTGAAGATCAGCCTTTTCCCCCACCCACACATGGAGAGTCATTTTGGCCAAAGGCTATAAAAAGAAGCTGAACCATGTTGTTCCCCAAGTCAGAGTTATTCAGGGAGAGTGGTAGGGCAGCTTTAATTCAGTTTGCTTCCTTCCCCCACCCAAGGTCATATATACCTCTACAACTTTTCTCTCAATTAGCTTCAGAGATGAGTTACCTAGCCCATTTCACAGATATGGAAACTGAGGCCTGCAGAGAGGAAGCAGTTGCACCAGGCCACAAACCCAGGTTTTTCCTCTTCCCTGTGTGATGCCTCTATGTGACTCTCAGCTCCATGCCAATTCCCTGCAGCTCCAAAGAGGGGAGAAACCTACACAGGAAGAAACATGGTCCCTTTTCTTTGATGGACTGAAAGACAGTCTAAGACTATAGGAGTCCCAGGAAGGCATTGATGTACAGGCATCTGCCATTCACTCACTCATTCATTCAAAGAGCCTGGACACGCCCCTTTTCTGAGCTCCAGCTGGCACTAGAGACACAGTGAGGGAGCATCTCTGATTTCTGGGAGCTCAGAATCTAAGAGAACAACCTGCAAACCCACCATTCCAACACAACACAGTACAAACTGCAGTGGGGTCCTCTAATGCAGAAGCCCCCACCCCACCCCTCACCCACCCCAGACTGCCAGCAGGAGCCAGGGAAGTCTTCTCAGAGGAGGAAGCCTCGACGCTGAGAGATGATGGATGGGTAGACTTCGGTCAGGTGTCCACAGAAAGGCTGCCCAGGCCGAGAGCACTGCATATGCTCTGGTCCGGAGGTGGGAAAGACAGCGGGGTCCACTAGGCAGGCGGGGGGACTGAGGCAGAGAGCAGAATTCCACCAAGCTCTGGGGACCAGCTCCTCTCCCCAGATGGCCATGCAGAGCCATGGCCAAAAGGACCCCCCAGGATGGCCAGGGTTTGAGAGTGGCTGTTACTCTCAGGGCACCAACAGCCTAAGCGATTGGCCCCGCCAAGGAGAAGACCCTACCCTGAGCTCCAAAGTCCGGGCAGCCCCTGTGGCTTTGGCCCAGCCAGTGACAAAGTCTCTTGGTCATTAATGGCAGCGTGTGCTAATGTTTGATGAATCGCCCAACAGTTGCGTTAGCTAATAACTCCCCGAACAAAACCAGAGAGTTCATCTGTTTTTATAAGACGCCCAAGAGCATCCTGGGAACAGGCACGGTGGTCGTGAATAAAAGAGAAACATTCATTTATGGTAATTGGTTTCAGCTCCTCACTTGGCTGCTTGTCCTGACCTAAATGTATCCAGTTGTTCCCTTTGCCTGGCTCTGGTTTGGGGGTCACTCCTAATGGTTTAATTCAACAAAAAATGTCTACCATTTCCTGTAACCTCTGTCTTTTTTCACCCTCCTCCCAAACGGTTTTCTTGCAAGCAGCATCTCTGCAAGGCCCTCCCGGAGCTGTTTCCTTCTCAGGGAACAAAGTCAAGATTGTTGACAGAGAAAAAAGGTCTTAACTCCAGGCCAAGAAAAGAAGGTGGGGGGAGGGATAAATGAAGGTAATAATCATTTGTTTGTCTTTTACCCGGACTTCACAAAGCAGGTTTTGTCCGAGGCCGGTGGTCAGGGACTCTGACACAGAACATGGCCCGGGTGACCAGGGGCAATTTATGGGAGGGAACGAACACAAATCCTCATTCATGGAGCCGGGCTGGCCTCGAAGGAAGGGACAGGGGAGGGGCACTCACGCAGGGCCACCGGGCCCTCCCTCGGTCCCTCCCGCGGGTCTGAGGCTGTGGAGGGCTGGGGAGAGGCCTGCTGGGTGCTGTGAGTCTTGGCCAAACTTCAAAACTCCGGTGTGGCCCTGGGTCTCCTCTGGAGGGCCTTTCTTCCCCAGTCAGGAGCGTAGATGAGCTCCCGGCAGAAGCCCGGGGAGGCTGTGAGTGTGCTGGGCCTCAGGGCCCGGGTGGGCTCCCTGACCTCAGGTGGGTCTGGGGTCTCCGCTGGCCTTTGGGCCCTGGGATGAGGTGGGGGCAGGCGGGGGCGGGGCAGGAGAGATCTGGAATACATTGCGCCGTCAGCGGGGACAGCTTGTAAACTTTGTTGGGTTGCATCTGGTAGAAAGGCGTTGTATAAATATTAGATCATTATCGGCGTATTATGTTTCCCGCTTGGGCGGAGGAGGGGCTGGCAGGCCCCAGATGCCTTTCGTCAAGAAGACGAGGATGGCTTCGAGGAGTCCCTAGAACATCACTGCTTGCCAACCGGTGGCCCTCAGGGTCAGGGCTCAGAACCCAGGGAGGGCAGAGGGGACTGCCAACACGGGGGCCCAGGCTCTCTGAGGGGACAACTCTGGGCACCAGGCTGAAGGTGGAACAGGAGCCTGACTGGGGGCGGGGAAGGGGGAGGCACGTTGGAACAGACAAGGCCAGCTGGTAGGGAGGCAGGGACCACTTTGTCACTGTGACAACCTGTCTCTCTAGGTGGGTCCCTTTCTCCATCTGAATGGCCATGAGGGGCCCTGATTTTATGACATTTAGGAATACCTGCCCAGTGCCACCTTATACCAGGCACAGGGGACACTGAGGTGGACACAGCCCCACGGTGGGAAGTTTGGCAACCTCAGGGCTCTTCCTGGCTGGCGTGCAGGGACAGGGCGTACTCGGTTGTAGAGCTCTGTTCTGATTACCCAGAACCTGGAGGGGCACCACATCCCAGTGTCCACACAGCCTGACCTCAGGGAGCATGTCCAAGGCAAGTGCAGGCAGCAGTCCGCGGGAAGCAGGGTCTGAACAGTGCCCCCACAACATCAAATCCTTGTCACACCATCTTCTTCATCTTCATCATCATCAAAACCCTGGTCGTCCTGTGGGGTCCTTCTGGCCATGGCTCTCCATGGCTATCTGGGGAGAGGAGCTGGTCCCCAGAGCTTGGTGGAATTCTGCTCTATGCCTCGGACTCCCCCCAACCTGCCTAGTGGACCCCGCTGTCTTTCCCACCTCCAGACCAGAGCATACGCGGTGCTCTCGGCCTGGGCAGGCTTTCTGTGGACGCCTAACCGAAGTACCCATCCATCAGCCCCCAGTGGCAAGGCTTCCTCCTCTGAGAAGACTTCCCTGGCTCCTGCTGGCAGTCTGGGGCAGGTGGGGGGTGGGGGGGGCGGGTTCCTACATTAGAGGACCCCACCGCAATTTAGGCAGTCTGGGACGGGGGGTTCTGCATTGGAGGACCCCACCGCAGTTTGTACTGTGTTGTGTTGGAATGGTGGGTTTGCAAGGTGTTCTCCTAGATTCTGAGCTGCTAGAAGTCAGAGACGCTCCCCCACTGTGTCCCCAGTGCCCAGCTGGAGCTCAGAAAAGGGGCATGTCCAGGCACTTTGAATGAATGAAGGAATGAATGTAGTCCTCATCATCAAGGTGGCTACTGTTTGTTATACACATTCTCAATACTAAGCAGAACACTTGATTTTCACAGCATATCCATGAGGTTGACACTCTGGGTGCCCATTTCACAGTAGAGAAAACTAAGGCCCGGGTTCATACAGCTAGGAAGGCATTCAGACCCACATTTGTGTCCCCTACAGTCTGAAGAAGAGTTTCTGTCAGCAGGCATCACAAAGGGCAAGGGAGCCAGAGAAGGGGCCCGTGCCACCTGTGGCTCAGGGAGACTTCTAGAAGAGGTCCCATCAAGCTAAGACCTGCAGGATGAGAACTTGACAAGGAGGCCCACTGAAGACAGACATGATTCTCTGCCTTCTCCTCAAAGGCCGGCTGACTTCCCAGCCCCCTGCACCTTCAGAGAGCAGGCTCTGCCGTCATGTCATTTGCGGCCCTGAGCCTCAGCCTATCCTCTCCTCCCTAGAATTGCTGGAAGGGAATTGGACTTCATGGTTTCCCACAGTCTGTGGATGATGTCATCTGGTCCCAACACCTCTCTGCCAAGCTGGAGTGCCAGGCATTGGCATCTCCATTTTACAGATGGGAAACTGAGGCCCCGGGGGGCTTACATGCTTAGAAAAGGAGGCCCAGGTGCGGCGAGGATGGGACCCTGGGCACTGAGGGGACAGTGAAGGTGCTGAGGCTGTCTATTCTAGAGCCCTGCAGAAGAGCCAGGGGCACAGGGTCTACCTCAGATCTGGACAAGGCATATCCACAGTAGAGGGAGCAGGTGAAGTATAGCCTCACTAAACAGATGACTCTGCAGGTCAGGAAGTTCAGCAGCATCTAGTCTAAGCCATCGATTATTTCCCTGCCAGGTGTTGTCAGACTCTGTCTTGAATACCTCCACTGACAGAAAGCTCACTACGTGTTAGTGCAGCTCATTCCGTACTTGGACTGTTCTGATTTTAGCTCATTTGAAGGAAGCATTTTCTATTAAGAAGCAACAGAGAGGGGAGCCTGGGTGGCTCAGTGGGTTAAAGCCTCTGCCTTCGGCTCAGGTCATGATCCCAGGGTCCAGGGATCAAGCCCCACATCGGGCTCTCTGCTCAGCAGGGAGCCTGCTTCCTCCCCTCTCTCCGCCAGCCTCTCCATCTATTTGTGATCTCTCTCTGTCAAATAAATAAATAAAATATTTAAAAAGAAAAAAAAAAAGCAACAGAGAACATCTAGAAGAGGCTGGGAGCCGCAGGAAGTCATTGGAAGTTGTGAACTCAGCAGAGAGAACTTAGGCTTATCCCAAACATCCAAAGACCGTCATGGAATCTATCCTCCCAGAGTGTCCTCCCTTTTGCAGTGACAACAGACATATACACAGCACTTGACAGTTTACATTTGTTTAAATGTGTCCTCCTAACCACCTTGCCAGATGGCCAGGGTGGGAATTATCCCGCAGCAGGGGCAAGAGGAACAGCAGGAGTCCAGAGAAGGTGCGGTCCTGCTCTGCCCATACTGCTCAGCCAGGAGGAGGCTGCACCCGGGCCTGACCCTTGATCTTCCCTGCCAGGCGCTACTGCCACAGTGGTGCCTGCCCGTCACCGCCAAGCCACCCACGGAGGGGGCCTGCTACAAAGAACTCTCCGGGCCACTTCCAAATTTGGGATGGGGTGCCCTGGAGCCCCTAGGAATTCCAGGCTATGCTATTTTTAGGCTGATCAGCTGTTCCACCTCTGCTCCCCTACCCAGGCCCCCCAAGCAGATTTCCCAAGCAATCAAATCCATGTGTTGCCAGTTCCGGCCCTGGAGCTCTGCGAGATGTGTGCTGGATCCGCCGGTGCCACCGAAGAATCCACACCCTGCCCAGACTATGACAGTCCTGCCTCTCGTGATGGTCCAGAGCCCAGAATCCCCTGCCTTCCTTGGGGATTCCTTCCTTGGGATCTTGGGGCCCAGCTCTGGATATCCCCAAAGCCCTACCATACCTCCCAGAAATCTTCAGAAACTACCCTATTGGACAGAGCAGCTAACTGAGGACCAGAGAGAGGTCTCAGGGTGCCCTGCTGCCCTGATCCAAGTTTGCCCATGCCCTATAAGTCCCATTTAATTGTTTCCTGTCTGAGCCAGGCTGGGTAGGGCCACTGATGGCCTGGTTCCAAGAGAGTAACATGGTCTCACACCACCCTGGGATCAAATCCCTGCTTGGCCACTTGTGGTCAGAAGACCTTGAGTCAGGCCCTCTGGCCCCTGGAGCCCATTTCCCTCATCTCTAAGATGTGGATGATAACAGGACCTCATCCGCAATGTGGCTGTGAGGTCTTAGTGACAGCCTATGTAGAGAAGGCAGACACAGTATACAGCAAGAAGCGCCCCCTGGACAGTTTTAGCTATTATTACTTCCTGATGATAGTAGAGTTATTACAAAAAGGGGAGAGAAACAGCAAGTTTGCTTCTATAGTTTAGCAGGGGGAGGGATATCTGCATGATCCTCATGGCTCTCAGCACTGCCCTTGTGATTCTTGTCCAGAACCTCACTCCTTGGCGGGCAGTCCTTGGGGACTCGGGCTGTGCCAGCTCCCCCACAGGCATGAGACCAAGCCTGATGGAGCTGCCCGCCCTGGTTCAATGAAGGCAGGGATCATGGCCCCCACCGAACCCCCAGCCCCACAGGGCAGGGCATTCAGCAGATACTAGACTTCTAGAAGGGCACAGAGAAGTTAAAAGATCATGGGCCTGCTATGCCATTTTCTAGCTGTGGGACTCCTAGCAGGACCTTCAGTCTGAGACTCTGTCTCCTTATCTGTAAAATGGGCATGAGAATACCAACAGACAGAATCTAGAAGGTATTCCAGATGTCGAGGGTAAAGAGAGCAGATGCGAGGCTCTTCATAACCAGTGAAGATCTGCATGCCAGGAGATAGACCCAATGACTTTTAGGACCACACCACTTCCACAAGGAAATGGGAACATGGAGATTAGAGGGCTCCTCCAAGGTCACCCAGAGAATCATCAACAGAGGGCCCAAGAACTACATTCCAGACTCGACCCTTTCCACGTGCAATGAGCAGAAGCTATAAAAAATGCAAAACAAGAGAACTACCAGAGACTTCTCCCTGGTCCAGAAAGGCCAGTCAGGGAGAAAGTCTTTCTGGACAGACACCGCCCACAGAGTACCCAGGACGGCATCCACACCGCCAGCACCCACTTCCTGCAGCTAGCGCACACACGCCGTGCCAATGTGTTAAGGCTTATGCATGGTCCCCGCCATGGGAACCAGCCACCTCCCTTAACCCGCCGCCCCTAATTCTTCCAATGTGGCTGAGTGCTAGCAAGGCTCCGAGGAGGGAGGGGGGCAGAGTGGCAGGAGCGAGACCACCTCTGCTGATGGCTCACTTACAGCCTGTGCATCAAGGGCACTTTCCCTGCAGGGACTGGCCCCTGGGAGTAGAGAAGCTGGGGGGGCCCGCTCTCAGCTTCCAATGACACATTGCAGGCACCAGGGGAGTGCCTGGTGCCCCATCCCTCGGAGTGGCCCCAGGGACTGCCAGAGCTGGCCAGAACCAGGAAAGAATGGGCTAGCCTCGCCAGCCAGAGGAGGCCTTGTGGCTCTGGAGCAGGCTGGAGTCAGAAAATAAGAAACTGCCCATGCTCCCATCCCCACCCAGCCCCGGTGTGTGGCTAGCGTGCCCAGCAGGCCTTGGTAGCACAGGGTTAGCTGGGTTGGCTGGGCAGGTCGGGGGAGGACAAGATGGACAGGGAGAGCAGTGGTTCAGAGACAGCCGGCCACGTGGCAAGTCTCATGAGCAGATCCTGAACAAGTGAGAACAGGTGGGTTACCAGCTGACACGAGAGGCTCAGGCCTCTGGTCCAAGGTTCCCCTCAGTTTGCTGTGGAAGCCTGGGTCAGATCTCTCTGGATCTCTGAAGAGGGGGCTACAGTGTCTCTTTTAGGAGAATAAGACTACAATTCCAAAGAGAAGAAGCTACCAGAGGCAACTTCTAGCCATGCAGATAGATGCCCAGCCTCCTTACCTGGTTCAAACTATCCCAGAAAGTTGAGGACGAATTAGGAGATTGGGATGGGGTCAATGCTGCAAACTCAGAGAACATTCGCTGGTGTTCAGGGCTGGATGATGTTGAGGGTGCTGACATAGGTCAGCTGTAGTCTTCACCCTTCAGGACCTCCCTCTATGGTCAAGGACTCATTAGGACAAAAGACAGACTGCTGAGTGTGATACTGGAGAGCTAGACATTGCCTGGGAAGAAATAGGGATGGGTAGGCAGTTTCCACAAAGGAAGGTGGGAAATCACCTGGAGGTCATTGAGCCAGGCCGTGAATGGTGTGCACACTTGGTGTGCACGGCACACAGCAGGGACACAGAGGATGGATGAGTGAGTAGTGGGTATGAGAGGCGGTGAACAGGGAATGGATGAAGGATGGATGGATGAAGGATGGATGGATGAAGGATGGATGGGAGGATACATGCGTGGAAGAAGGAAGAAAAGATGGGAAGGAGGAAAGAAGGAAAGAGAGGAGGGAAGGAAGGGAGGGAGGGAAAATTAGATGATCAGATGCATAGGCAGATGTGAGAACAAAGAAACATTTCATTGAATTAATTCTTACAATAAGTCTGCCAAGCAAAAGGATTGAAGGGCAGCCTCTTCCCCCAAATTATTAATAAGAACACCTGACGCTGAGAATGGAAAAGTGACTTACATAAGGTGACACAGTAAATTAAGACAAATCCAGGGCCAGAATTCAAGCCTCCTGACTCCTACCCAGGACTTTCTCCACTTCATCTCGCCAACCTAGTCTATTCTCCTATTCCCTCCACCCTCCACATAAATACTTGTGGAAAGAAGGAAGGAAAGGCAAAGACAGGGAGGGAGTAGGGAGGCGATCATGATTTGTAGTAAGGGTCCTGAGCTCTGGACCTTGGTCTTGCATAAGCCATTGGCCTGGCTTGGCCTTTTTCTCCATCAGTAAAATGGGCTGTGAAAGCCTCCTAGGTCGCATGCAGAAGTGCTGTGAGAAGCAGAAGCCCCTACAGATGAGGGGAGGGAGGACAGTCACTTTTGTCAGGGCTCCTCACAGACTGGGCAATGCCCCTTGTCTTCCAGACAGAAGTGAGTCCCACAGTCAGGTTAGAAGACCCAGCCCAATTACTCTCCCTCCAGGACCCTGCACCAGCATGGGGTTGGGAAACTAGGGACAGGAGACTGATGGACAGGGAGATTTTAGACGTCAGCCAGGGATTGACACTGGACTGTGTTCTGTGGGGAAGGCAGGGGACAGGGTGGAGCAGACATCGCCAGCTCTTGGCTGCCCAGGTCAGCAGGTGGGGCAGAGCAGAAAAAGCCCTCCCCCATTCCTAGGTGACTTCTACACTCATTCACTCACTCATTAGCTCACTCACTCGTTTCCTGAGGAAAGAGAAGCAAGTGTCCAGAGACTGAGCAGGTGCCAGGAGCCAGCCTGGCGCTAGATGTTGAACAAAGGCTTTCCCACCCAACTCTGACCACGTGGCCATGCCCAGGAGTTGACAATGATGGCTAGCACCACTGGCAAGGAGATGCTCTGGCCTCTGAGTCCAGAATCTCAGCTTCCGGTTGCCATTATGGAGACTGGTCCTTTACTCTCTCACAGGATCTCAATTCCTTCCCCTGCAGAGTGAAAAGAATGCCTCCCTGCTGGCCTCAGAGTGGCAGCTGTCACCAGAGGCAGGGCTAGCCCCAGCCACCATTGCCCAGACTAGGCCCCATCACCCAGGCAGAGCAGTAGGTGCCCAGGTGCACCCCACACAGGGATGGCCTTCCTGTCCTGGGGAAGGTAGAGCTGGAGCAAACATTTCCCAGTCTGGGAGGATTGGGAGGGTATTGCCCTGTTCACTGGATTGTGAAGGGATGAAGGCATCCTCCCTCATTTTGTTAAATATCGTGATGTTTGTCCCAGAGCCTAAGCGGTCCCTGCCCTCCCCTGACTCCCCCTTCTCTCCTCCCCCACTGCTTTTCCCCTCCTTGTATTAGCAAGGTGGCTAGAGTGTGGATACTGGAGCCAAGTGCTTAGGTTAGAATCCAGGCTTCACCCCTCCTTAGCTGTGTGACCCTAAGCAACTTACTTAATCTCTCTGTGCTTCAGCTTCCTAATGTGTAAAATGAGGATAGTGAGCCTCACAGAGCTATTGCAAGGATTAAAGGGCTTAACATGTGCAAAGGGCCTGGAGCAGCGCCCTGCACATAGTAAGCACGGTGTTCAGTGTTAGCAGGCAGCAACATGGTCCGAGGCTCTCCCTTGGTGTTAGTGCTCCCAGAAGATTCCCAGCCCCACAGGCTGCTTACACTCCTCCTTGGAGCTCCGCCAGCCACTGAGCTGTCCTCTAACCGGTTGTCTCTTCTTACAGTTAAGTCTTATTCTCCAGCCCACCTTACAGAAGACGAAATTGAGGACCAAAGCAGTTAAGTGATTTCTCTCCCTGCCCTGATCTGCCATCCTGGACTTAGACCACTCCAAGAGCACGAAACTCCATCCTTGGGATGGCAGTACCAGCTGTGCCCAGTTTTGCAGGGTGAGAGTTAACCAGGAGAACCTGGGGTGGGAAAGGCAGTATTGGAGGCAGAGACTCGCGGGATAAAGCCATGAGGTGAGGAACCCCAGGGAAGCTCAGTAGTGGGGAGCACAGAGCGAGCAGGCAGTCCAGGATGCGGAGGGAGGCTCTGGGCCACCACAAGGGCCCTGACTCCCAGGCCAGGAGGCTCAGATCTACAGCCACAGGGAAGCCATTAGACCATTTTCAGCAGACATGGAAATGGCCAGATTTCCATTTGAGGCCCTCGGTGAGCTATAAACACCATGCAAAGCTAACTATTATGGCTAATAATGGTTTAGCACCCTGAGCCATAATTGCTATTAACATGTCTGTCTCCCACAAGATGAAGCCCCTTAGAGCGGGATCCGTACATCTTGCTCATCACTGTGTCCCTATGCATGGCGCAGAGCAGACCCTCGAAACACATTCTGGGAAATTAATTAATCAAAATAACATCAGTGACGCCAACTGTCAGGAGCTCTCTTGCGTAAGGAAACCCCTGGAGCTGGGCAGCCCTAGACCCAAACCCTGATGCCAGCTCTTACAGTGAGCAGCCTTGGCAAGTCCCATGACGGCTCTGGATCTCAGCTTCCTCCTCCTCAAAATAAGCTCCATAATTCCTCCACCCAGGCTTCTGCGAGAGTCCCCAGCACCGTGCCCCAAACGCTCGGAGGTCCTCAATAAATGGTGGCTAGCAGAATACCACAAAGATGCCCACACACAAACAGTAAAACCAACGCTGAGTGCAGACAGGGGGACAGTGCAAAGGCACAGAAATCTAAACTCGAGGATCTGGATTTGAATCCTGGCCCTGCCCTGCCCCCAGCTGTGCAAACTTAGGGAAGTAGAGCAACCTCTCTGGTTTCTACATCCTCTCCATCAGGGTATGAACAGTAATACCATGCCCAAGGATTTGTTGCATGGACCAAAGGAGATAACAGATGTGAAAGTGCTTAGTGTATACAAACGTGGGCGATGATTATTATTATCATGACGGCTCATAAAACCCGGGTGGAGCTTCCTGTTATAAACAAGTGCTCCCTCCCCCACCCCAGACCCAGGGGCTGGCTCAATGCTTTGTTCCCAGGAAGGGCATAGCTGGAGGGGCCTGCTGGGCTGGGCCAGAGGCCAGGGCAGGCTCCTCGCTCCCAACATCTGCGCAGTGGGGTCGGCCCCTCTGTCCAGCAGTGGGCACACATGTGGCCTCATCTGAGGACGCAGGTCATTGGGGTCAAGCAGGAGAAAATTGGGGGCAGATGAGGGGAAGGTTCCAGCTTATTTTTAGAAAAGGGGGAAAGAGAGGAAGACAGGAAGGCCCTTGTTCCTTGGCGTTTCCACCATGTGGATGGCAGGTGGGCGGGCAGCCAGGCAGGACTTGAGACAAAGATGCAGCCACTTCTGTGGCTGTCACACAGTTGCCGCGGGGCCTCAATAGACCACACGGCCCGGCCAGTCAGCAGAGTGTTCTCCCTTGCAGCCCTGGCTGCCCCCAGGGGGAACATTCACAGCGTGAAGCCCAGGAACCTGAAGGAGACCATGCCAGCCCAGAGGGCCTGAGCCCACAGGGCCACATTTGGGTGTTAGGAGGGCCCCTCCATCTGAGGGTGGAGGAGAGCTTGTGGGGTGCAATTTGATGGCAGACGGGCCAGTGAGCACTCCCAGAACACAGCCTGGCACACAGTAGGCCCACAAGTGCTCTCCTCCTGGTCTCCCCCAGAGGTCCGAGGTCCTGGCACCTCTCCAAGTTACCCTGCCCTGTGTCCAAGCACAGTGTAGCAATGAACGTGGTGACCCTGGCGCCATATTGCTGGGACGTGAATTCCTGGCTGTGTGACTTTGGGCTAGTTGCTTTACCTCTCTGTACCTCTGTTTCTTTGTCTGTAAGTTGGACATAGCCATAGTTCACACTGCATAGTTTTGTTGTGAAAATATGTCAATATATGCAAAGCACTTAGAACACTCTGCCTGCACTTGGAGCCTGGCACTCAGCAAGCATTCGGCAGCAGATGTTGTCGTTGTCAACATATAGTAGGGCACGTGCAGCTGGGGTGGCCTTATCCAGGGAGGATTATGCTGAGCATGCACAGAGTTCTCCAGCGGGATCCCTTGGTGGGGGGATCGGTGTCAGCAAACCGGATAGGCCAGACTGGGGCACGGTGGGAGGCCCACTTGGCAGCAGTGGGGCTGGCCCATGGCTGGACGTCGCCAACCCCACTGTGGCTCTTGTGGGTGTCTTTAGAAAGAACTCAAAAATAACAGGAATTTTCTAAATCTCTTGTTTTTCCATTCTCGGGTCCCAGCCCCCCATCCTTAGATCTAATTCTGAAGAGAACTTTGAAATGTGTCAGGAACAAAAAGGTGAAAGTCTAAAACCCAGAGAGGATAGTCAGCTCCAAGTCTGGGTGGCAACAGGCCGCGAGAATGCACCTGTGGGGGGGTGCGCGTCCATGCATGCATATGGGGGCACGCCTGTGGCCCTCGATGGGAGCACATCCCATGGGGCGCTGACGGGCAGGTCGAGTAGCTGCGGGAATCAGGAGCCACTAGCCTTTCATGTTTGCATGCCTGTGACCATGTGCTCATCTGAGCACATGTGCACCTGCTGCTACCCCAGATGCATGCTGGGTGTAACCAGCTGGACACACAGTAGGTGCTCTCAGCTGGACTCCCCATATGCATTCCCCTGAGCATGGACGTGCAGGGAATGCACCTGCCCCGGGTATGGTTTAGCAATGGCTGACCCAAGAGCCACATCAGTGGCTGGGCCCGGGACAAGACGAGATGGAGAAGTGAGAGCTCACCTGCTGGAGTCCTTTATGGAGCACCTAGCAAGCCCAGGACAAGGCCCAGCTCTGGGTCCATGTGGTACTGGGAAGAACAGGCTGGGCCCTGAGACAGGGAGAGGGTCTGCAATGAGGGCATCTGGGCCACAGCTCAGCCCCAGCCCAGGGATCCTCCGTGGGCAGCAAGCTCAGGGTCCCAAGTGCCTAGAGAGACCTTGGAGACCACTGACAGCAGCCCAGAAGGGCAGCGGCCTGACTGGGGTCTCACAACAAGTTCAGGGCTGGGGCTAGAAAAAGAGGTCGTGATGAAAAGCAGACTTTGAAATCTGACAAACCCGGGCTTCCTCTTGGCTCTCCCACTGACTAGCTAACTGACCTTGGGCAAGTCACTTCACCGATCCCAACCTGTTTCCTCATCTCGAAATGAGCATTCTACAACTTCAAGGAGTATGGCCAGGACCTTCAGTCGGGGGTGGGATTGATGACCAGGTCCCCCAACTCCTCTTCTAGTGCTCCTTGATGGATCCAAAGGATCCTCCACTGAGGTAGCTGAAGGCGGAGAGGCACAGTCCCAGGTGCCGCTTAAGGGTGTCTCTTCTCCAGATCACCCTGGGAGGGATCTAGAGCCCTGTCTTGGGAGGCTAGAGACCAAGCTTCTAGTCCAGTCTGGGAAGGGCAAGTGTCTACTCCTCTCCGGGCCTCAGTTTCCCCATCCCTGCCAGGAGGGCCAGCTACTCCAAAGACCCCTGGTTCCACAAGGGAGGGTAATTGAGAGCAGCTGCCACCAGAGCAAGCAGGGGCCCTGGGGAGAGGGGCCTCTGGGCTTCTCCAGGCCCCAGACACTGCCCTGTGGTTTATGTCAAAGTGTCAGCCCCAATCCTGCTTTCCTCCTAGGCAGGGCCACCTTCAATGGGCCTCGGGAGAGGTGGCCTGTCCAGCCACTATGTTTACAGTGCTCAGACGCCGCCGGGAACCTGATCTGGGCAGACCAGGGTGGGCCGCCCCATTGGACCCATGCCGTGTCCACACTCATTTCCCGGAGACTGAACACCACCGGCCTGCCTGCTGCGCTGAGTCCAGTGGCCCAGCCACCCGCCCTTCAAGGGTCCAGCCTCTGGGAGGCAAATACCCTGGAAAATTGTGGAAGGCAGCAGGGCCCAGGAAGCCAGAGCTGGGCTGGAGGGAGCCGGGAGCAGAGGGAGAGAGGAAGGGGTGTCCTCCCTCTAGACAGGTTCAGGCTGTGCTCCCCGGGCAAGTGTGCATTCCCTGACCCTCTGTCCAGGTTCAGGGACCCTACCGACTTGTCCACACTCATCCATCTGCGTCCACGTCAGCCAACTCTGGCCCCTGGGCCAAATCTTGCCACTACCTGTGAGTGAAGATTGCCTTTTTACATTTTTCAGAGGTTGGGGGGGAATCAAAAGAAGAACATTTAAGCACATGAAAATCACATAAAATTTAAATGTGTGTCCATAAATAAAGTTTTATTGGCACACAGCCACACTCGTGCGTTTATGGATGGCTGTGCCGCTTTGGCCCGACGGC
>ML110185.1:27527-65703 GCA_003697995.1 Taxidea taxus jeffersonii | reverse complement strand
GTTGTTCACCCACTATGTCCATCACCAACTTCTACCCCATCAATCTACTCTCAAGACAATAGCCAGAGAGTTTTGTTAATATGTAAGTCAAAATATGTTCTTACTTGGAGTAAAAGTCTAAGTCCTTACCATGATCTTTAAAACACTGCCCAGTATACTTCTTCCTCCTGCCTACCTCTCCACACTTCTTTCAGGTTGTTGAAAATAGCAAGCACATTTCTATCCCAGAGTTGGGATTCACTATTCACTATTCCTTCTGTCTAAAATGCTTCTCCAGGTACTCCTCTTATTCCTGTTCTTTGCTTGCTTATCCTTCTGTGTCCCATAACCTTGTTTCTAAAATAGCCACACCTTGACCAGTAGGGCCATCATATTACATCTAGAGGATGTCAACAAATGGAACACAATGTATGTCAACCTTGAAGTCTAAGAAAGTTCAGATCCTCTATATCCTCTGTATACACTCCTATTTTTTCATAAACTCATAAAATCTGATGTTTTGTACATACATTTGTCCATTCATGTAAAAAGTGAATTCCACAAAAGAATTCATCTCTTGTTCACTATTCTAACCCCAATGCCCAAAATAGTACTTAGCATGCAGTAAATAGGTAATAAAAAGTGAATGAATTAATAAAGTATAAAATAAATAAATAAAATAAAGTATAAAATAAATGAATGAAATAAAGTAAATAAAATAAATAAAATAAAGTATAAAATCAAGTAATCAGGGGTCTTTGGATCATATTAACTTATCTTCAAGTCTGTGGTCTACCCTTGGGAATGTCATAAAATCCCTTGCCCCTCAACTTTTCCTTTCACTTATCTAGCAAAATGCCAACCCTACATAAACCCAAATAGTCACTTTTTCAAAGCTTACAAGATTAGAATCTGAACCTGATAGTATAGACTAATTTTATTATAAGCATGTGATCACCAATCCTAAGTGGGTAGGCAACACTACACACTACACACCTGCCCTACTATATTTCTAAATTGATTAGTATATTTCTATCCATGTGATATTGTACTATTTTTAGCAGAAAATAGTGCAATTTTCCAGAATTAATGAGCAAATCCTTATGTATCTATTCTACTTATTCTCTCTTTTTAGTTGGTTTATCCCCAGGCATTTAAGCCTGTTTAAGCCTTTCCCATTAAAAAGAAAAAGAAAAACTCTGTTATACTTTCCAGTTACTGTCTTTTTTTTTTTTCTTTTTCCCCTTCTTTTTTAAAAATAGATTTTATTGTTAGACCAATTTTAAGTTCACTGCAAAGTTGAAAAGTATGGAGAGTTTACATATACCACCTATCTCCATATATGCACAATTTTGTCCATTATCAACATTCTACACCACAATGGGACATTTGTTTTAGTCCATGAATCTATATCACTGATACATCATTATCAATCAAAATCCGCAGTTCACATCAGGGCTGCTCTTGATGTATTTTATGGATTTCGACAAATGTATAATTATGTATATCTACCATTATAGTACCATAGACAATAATTTCACCTACCCCCTTAAAATCCTCTTTGCTTTATCTATTTATTGGCACCTCTCCTCTAACTCTTGTTAACCATTGACATTTTTACTGTTTGTATAGTTTTCCCTTTTCCAGAGGGTTATATAGTTGGAATAATACTAGGTAGCCTTTTCAAAATGGTTTATTTCATTTAATAATATGCACTTACTTAGTAATATGCCAATTCTATACCTTTTCATGGCTTGTTAATGCATTTCTTTATGATTTTTTTATTTGAGTGTAGTTGACATACAATGTTAACATTAGCTTCAGAATCACCTTAGTGATTCAATTTCTCTATATGTTATGCTATGCTCACCACAGGTGTGGCTACCATCTGTCACTATATGACTATTATAGTATTACTGATTATATTTCCTATACTGTGCCTTTTATTCCCATGACTTATTCATTCTATAACTGGAAGCCTGAATCTTCCACTCTTTTCCTACCCCTCCTCTGGCATTTTCTAATCCCTTTTTACCCATCTCCTTCCCACTTCTCCTCTGGCAACCATCAGCTTATTTTCTATATTTTCAGGTCTGATTCTGATCTTTGTTTATTTGTTATTTGCCTATTTTGTTTTTTAGATTCCACATATGAGTGAAATCATATGGTATTTGTCTTCCTCAGTCTGACTTATTACACTTAGCATAATATCCTCTAGGCCCCTCCATGTTGTTGCAAATGGCAAGACTTAATCCTTTTTTTATGACTATGTAGTATTCTGTTCGCGTGCGTGTGTAAACAGATACATCACATCTTCCTTATCTATTTGGCTATCTATAGACACTCAGGTTGCTTCCATATTTTAGCTATTGTAAATAATGCTGCAATAAACATAATGGTGCTTATATATTTTCAAATTAGTGTTTTCATTTTCTTTCGGTAAATATCTAGTAGTGGAATTACTGGATTGTATGATATTTTAATTTTTATTTTTTGGAAGATTCTCCATGTGTTTTCCACAGTGGCTATACTAATTTACATTCCCTCCAACAATGCACAAGGATTCCTTTTTCTCCACATCCTTGCCAACACTTGTTATTTCTTGTCTTTTTGATTTTAGCCATTCTCATAGATGTGAAGTGATATCTCTTCGGGGTTTTTATTTGCACTTCCCTGATGCTAAGTGTTGTTGAACAGATAACACATTTCTTTTTGATACTGAATAATAGTGCATTGTCTGTTTGCACCACAGTTTATCCATTCACCTACTAAAGGACATCTTGATTGATTCCAAGTTTGGGAAATTATTAATAAAGCTGTTATAAATATCTCTTTGCAGGTTTTTGTGTGGCCATAAGTTTTCAACTACTTTGGGCAAATACCAAGGGGCTTAACTCCTGGAATGTAAGCTAAGAGTATGTTTGGTTTATAAGAAACTGCCAAACTATCTTCCAAAACGAGTGTGTCAAATTTGGCATTCCCTTCAATAATGCATGAGAGTTCCTGTTGATTCACAGCTTCAGCAGTATTTGATGTTGTCGGTGTTTTGGATTTTAGCCATTCTAATAGGTGTGTCTAGTAGTGATAACCTATTGTTGCTTTGGTTTTCATTTCCTGGATGGTGTACGAAATGGAGCATCTTTTCATCCACTTATTTGCCATCTGGTGTTTGTTCAGATCTGTTGCTTATTTTTTTTTAATATATTGTTCATTTTCTTATTGTTGAATCATAGGAGTTTTGTTTTGTTTTGTTTTGTTTTTTTGAGGGGAGTATACTTTGAATACCATTCATTTATCAGATATATCTTTTGCAAAGATTTTCTCCTGGTCTGTGGCTTGTCTCCCCATTCTCTTGATCTTTACTGCTTTTTACACCAAGACTTCTCTATCCCCATACTTCATCCTCAGCCACTTTATTCCTGCCTTCTTACGCCAGCTGGATTCTGCTGCTATAATTCCATCAACATGTAAGAGTAGTAATGGCCATTAAGTTGACTGATTAATTTATGGATCTCATTTTTATCTGATAGTTGAACAGCACTTGGAACTATGGTCTTCTTCTTCTTTAAATAGGCTTGTGTCTGGTTTTCTGTGACATGTTATTCTCTTGGTTTTTCTCTTTCATCTCTGGTTATCCCTCTTCTCTGACTCATACATTGTTTTCTCCATGGCTAAATGTTGGAATTTCTCAACATTGAGGCCCATGGTCAAGAGGGTGTTTACTCTGTCTTTCTCTACAAATGATTCCTTTTTAAATATATCTCTTTCTAAGACTTGTCCTTCAAATTCTAGCCTCCTATAGTAGAATGGTCACCTCACATATTCTCTAGGATGTTTGAGAGGTGCAAACACAGTACATCCATATTCCTTTTCCAGAGCCACCCTCAAAGGAAATTCCATAAGTTTCTTCAGTTCTCCCCATCTTGGTGAGGGGCATCACCACCTATGTACTTCAATAACAGAAATGTCATAGTTATTCTTATTTCTTCCCTTTTCCCAACCTTATCATTTAATGCAACCCACGTTCCTTCAATTTTTACTCCTTAGTCTCTAATCTCTCCATTTTTCTGTAGCTTAACCCATGCCCCCTTTAAACAAGTTACTACTGCCATTGCAGGCCATACCATCCTCATGCAGTCTCCCCACTCTGAATGCTTTTCTGCGCTAAAACCACAGAAACTTTTTTCAAAATACACTGATTCATTATCTGCATCTATCTTCAATTAAGACACCCCATTTGTTTTTAGGATAAAGTAAAAAATCATTTAAAGGGATTAAACAAAATCCATGTCTGACATTTGCTCAGCTTTGCCTTACACCATATTTCCCAGTCAGTTTTGTCTCCTGGACCATGTGGCACAGGCAGGGTTCCTTCTTCCCATCACTGGGACGCCAGCCACACTGTTCCTTCTGCCTGCAGAGGCTCTCTCTCTCTCTTCTCTCTCTCTCTCTCAGTCTCTTTCTTTTCTTAGTTAATTCACTTCTAACAGAATATAGTGCCTCATTATGTTATCATGGTTCTCCAGAGAACCAAAACCACAGGTGTAAAGATGATAGATAGATAGATAGATAGAGGAGTTGATTTATTACTGGAATTGGCTTACATGATTATGAAGGCTTAGCTATGCCATGGCATCCTGTCTATAAACTGTGGAACCAGGACATCTGGTGGTATAATTCAGTCTGAGTCCCAAGGCCTGAAAACCAGTGGGGCCAAAGGTATAAGTCATGGAGTCCAAAGTCTAGAGAACTAGTAACTCCAATGTGAAAGGGTAGAAGAAGATAGATGTCCTTGCTCAAGTGGAGGATGAGAGAATTTGCTCTTCCTCCGCCCTTTTGTTCCATTTGGGCCCTCAACAGATTGGATGTTACCTACCAACTGTTAGGGGACATATTCTTCAGTCTACTGATACAAATACTAATCTCATCTGGAAACACCCTCGCTGACAATCCAGAGATGTTTTGCCAGCTATTTGGGAGTCCCTCAGCCCAGTAATGTTGACACATGAAATTAACCATCTTGCTTACCTTGAACATTACATTCTTAGGCAATCTTCCCTTAATATGCCAGAGCCCTATGACTTGTAGTTAAATTTTTTACATTTTTTTACTTGCCTAAATATTTGGTCAATCTTCTCACCTAGAAGATTGTATGCTCTATCAGGAACCTCAATGTTTATGCTCTTCCTTATGTTCTGTATCCTTAGAACCTAACTCTAAACCTGGATCATTGAATAAATGAATAAATCTTCTTTACGGACTTGGTGTTTTCAAGCCCCTGTTGGTTCTTTTATGGTTCTATCTAAATATAGGTATTGAAATGGTGGTAAATTAGTGTTATTTTTGCATCTTAACAGTTCTATTTCTCGAAGTGTGTGTTAAAATCAGGTGGAAGTTAACATCATATTACTGGGATTTTCTTTTTTTTTTTCATTTGGCATCCCCCATTTCTCTAATTGTGAAGTACACATCATACTGACTTAGCTCCTGGGATCGCTGTGCAAAATAATGTGAAATAATGTGTGCCATCAAGGCATTTTGTAGTTCCAAAGTGCCACCCGGAAGCTCAATGATGGTGATGATGATGATGATTATCATCATCATCATTTTATAATACATAATCTTAGTGCTCTGGAACCCTTAGGAATAAAAGCCAATAATTCCATCATATGGAATAAGACCCATTTACTGTTGGCTTAGTGATGATTTTATTCACATAAGGTATATAATAAATGCCAAATATAAGTTAATACAAGAAAATAAGAAATTAATAAAAGGTCTAAATTAATTTTTTTCTCATGGAGATATTAAATACATTTTATCATAAGGATTTTGTGTTGAAAATATTTATTTAAATACCTGTCTGACGCTTTTGCAATCAAACATGGCATTTATAAACTTATCAAGTGGTCATGTTCCCTTAAGCATCTAATATTATGGATTTAGCCAGGAATATGGGAGAAAAACTACCTTTGAAGAGTTGCTCTGGCAGTGACTTGTTGCATGACCTTGGGAAATGCATTTCACTTCCCGAGACTTACCCATAAAGTGGGGAAACCACAAGTCTTCTCCCATGAGTTTGCTGTGAAAAATACGAACCAGTATATGGGATAGACTTATAGACTATTTTGTGGTTATGATTTATTGAAAGGGGTCCCTTTCATTATAGCCAAGCCTACCATTTAATTGGGAGTCAGAAGAGGAAGGAAAACTGTGAAAGCAGTTTCCCTTCTCGTCTCAGGTCCACTTCAGAGTTCTTTTGAACCCTGGCAACATAGAGTATCCAAACTCTTCTCTTAAACAGTGGGAAACTACCCACTCCCAACTGTATTCTCTATGAGGTACATGACCCTGAAGTATTTAGAAACATATTTCAATCTAAATATTTTATACTTTAGACACAGAGTTGAATTGAGTATCTAGTCTCTTATTTCTTACAAATGAGATGATCAGTTTCTTTTCATCTCCTCTCTAGTCTTTCTCAGCTCTATTTCTCATTTAACAGATGAATAATCAGATTCAGGGAGATTAAGTGGTTAGTCAAAAGTCATTCCTCTGTACATTTATTGCTAAAATCTTGTAATGATTATACTAACCTTTTATTTTTTTAATGCTGTTACTTGCCCTGAACTCTGAAAGTGCTAGTGTTATGGAAGAAGAAAAAGTTATGATCGGTTTCCAGAACAGGTATCCAGCACATTCTTTCAGTCATAAGCCATGCTGCTCCCTGAAAATCAGCCTGACTTTTCATGATGACTTATGATCCTTTCCAAAGAGGCTTCTTTGTTTTTGCAATTTATTTTTCCTCTTTAGAAGCCTAATTGGTTCTAATTAGCCTAATTAGATAGACTAATTACCAGAGTGCTTGTTGCCTTCTGACCCTCTCTCTAGTATAATAAGAACATTTTATCTCTTGTACCACCTCCGGTCATTAGGTAGTTGTTTTCTGGAGATTTGTTCAAAAAAGTCTGAAAAAAAAAAACAAAAAACAACCCAAAACCAAAATCAATGAATTACATCTGTCATGAAGTTAGAAGAAGATCAGAGTCATACTTGCCATCCCAAGGTTAAGTATGTATGTGGTCAACAAGTATAAAAATAATATTTCTTTATGACAAAGGTGGCTGTGGGTTTCAATGGAATTTATAAGACCCTGAAAAGTTACAGATAACCCATTGTATATCTAAATGGAAAACCAGGCTTTGAGCTCTAATAATAAAAATTATGACAACACTATAACAATAGCTCAAATATATATATATTTTTAAAGATTTTATTTATTTATTAGTTAGAGAGAGAGAGCGCACAGGCAGACAGAGCGGCAGGCAGAGGCAGAGGGAGAAGCAGGCTCCCTGCTGAGCAAGGAGCCTGATGTGGGACTCGATCCCAGGACGCTGGGATCATGACCTGAGCCGAAGGCAGCCGCTTAACCAACTGAGCCACCCAGGCGTCCCTCAAATATATTTTCTTACTATGCATCAGGCACTGTGCTAAGTCCATAATATATGGGAATATAAGTATATTCTTACTTTATCTTCAACAACTCTATATCATAGATACTGTTTTAGTCCCTATTTTATATTTAGAAATGGAACCAAAGAGAGTTAAAGAATGTGAACATTATTAATCATTTGTGAAAGATGAGATTTGTGATATTCTGACTCTAAACTTCAACTTCAGAGCCACACTGCACTACTTTATTGTTCTCTGTGAAAGATTACAAAAATGGTTGCAAACTTTTGCCCTCCCGTTGAGATTCAGAATCTATGCCACCTCTCCCTTTCTAGTATTTGATTTGAATTGTTTAATAAAATGCAGCTAAATGTCATTTTGTGAGTTCGAGGCTGAGTCTCAGGAGAACTTGTACATTTCCTGTCAGCTTTGAGCTATCCTGCACTGCATTCTAAGTGAGTAGTCCTGGTCTTGCCTGCAGAAGGATGAGAGAGCAAATGAAACCAGCCAACCTCCTGGGCTACCTTTGACCAAATAATCCACAGCCAATCTGGAAGCTGACTCCTGACAAATTCATAAGCCCAGCTGAGATCAACCAACCCTGGGCAGATAAGCAGAACTCTTCAGTTGAGCCCAGTGCAAACTGACAGTGCATAGAATTTTGAGCTTAACAGATGGTTATTGTTTTAAGTCATTAAGTTTTGGCATGACTTGTTATATAGCCTAACTGATAAATGTCTCAAGAGGGAATAAAAATAGGTGTTATGATATCCAGGAAAAAAAAGATAAAAGAAGGATAAACATGTCCTTGAATCATAAGGAAGAAAGATGACTCTTTAGGATAAGGAACATAGCAAAAGCTGCAGATGTTCCTTTTTTATTTTCATATGAGCTCCCCTCCTTCTCCATTCTTTGATAGAGCTTATTATGTGAAGGACATGAGAGAAGAGCATAATCATAGCAGTCAAGATGTATTGCACTTAGGAAAAAAAATTAAGAATTGAAGGATGGAAAAAGGGTGAAAAATAGCAGAAGGAAAAGAGAGGAGAGGAAAAATATTTAAATAGGAAAGGAAGCAAATGTCAACCTCTCTATTATTTTTCAGCATTTCTACATCTTCCAGTGTTCCCAGGTGGTTAAAAACAACAAAAAAAGTTACTCCCTTGGAAAGAAAAAAAAGTAGAAAAGAAAAAGTTAGAACAAATATGCTGAGGTTAGGTGTGCTTGCTTATGAAAGACCAAGAGCCAGATTTGAAAATATGCGCAAAGGCCAACTGCAGCTCTGTGTCCTATATATAAATCCCCAGAGTGGAACTTTACTTGGGGATGGCAGCACTTGCAGAAATGACATCTCAGAATACAAAAAAACAATTTTGGGTGTGTATAGAATAGGCTTTCTTTCAACCAGGGGATAGATAACCCTAAAGAATGTTCTAATCTCACCTGGGGTCACTAACCTCAGTCTAGAATCTTAAACACTATAACACACTGGACACAGCTTTGCTTATTTCCCATTGCTCTGGGATGTATCTCTTAGTCCCACTAAAAGTCTCTGGGGGTTATGTTTGTCTTTAAGACAAGAGGATACATACCAAAGAAAAACCCTCTAAATGTAGTCAGTGTGAAAGCACATTCAGTCAGAATTGAGCACTTATTTGACATCAGCTTATCCATAATGGAGAAAAACCTTACCAATATCTTGAATGTGGAAAAGTTTTTAGTTGGCATTCAACCCTTAGGAGCTATCACCAAAGGCACACTAAACAGAACACTTATCAATGCAATGAATGAAGAGAATCCCTTAGTCAGAATGTAGATCTCCTTCTTTATCAAAGAACCCATACCAAGGAGGAATTTTTTGAATGCAGAGAATGTGGAAAAACTCTTTTGTTTTAAGGATACTTTATGTGATCTCTTCAATTTATTTCATAAATGTTTTATAGTTTTGAGAGTTTAGATCTTTTACTTCTTTAATTAGATTTATTCCTAGGTATATTATTGTTTTGGTGCAGTTATAAATGAGATTGATTCCTTGATTTCTTTTTCTGTTGTCTCATTATAGGTGTATAGAAATCCGACAAATTTCTGCACTTTGATTTTACATCTGGTGACTTTGATGAATTCCTGTATGAGTTCTAGGAATGTTTTTGGTAAAGTCTTTCAGGTTTTCTACAGAGCGTATCATGTTGTCTGCATATAGTGACTTCCTCTTTGCCAATCTGCATGTCTTTTATTTCTTTTTGTTGTCTGATTGCTGAGGCTAAGCCTTCTAGTACTGTGTTAAATAGTAATGGTGAGAGTGGACGCCTTTGTCTTGGTTCCTAACCATAGGGAAAAAGCTCTCAGCTTTTCCCCATTGGGTATGATATTAGCTGATAGTCTTTTGTATATGTTGAGGTAGAGCAAACATTGTTAAAATGTCTATATTACCCAAAGCAATCTACATATTTAATACAATCCCCTCAAGATACCACCAGCATTCTTTATGTAGCTAAAACAAACAATCCTAAAATTTGTATGGAACGACAAAAGAAATAGCCAAAGCAATTCTGAAAAAGAAAAACAAAACTGGAGGAATCATGTTTCTGGATTTCAAACTACATTATAAAGCTATAATCAACAAGACAGAATGGTACTGGC
This sequence comes from Taxidea taxus jeffersonii, assembly GCA_003697995.1. Lineage (NCBI taxonomy): Eukaryota > Metazoa > Chordata > Mammalia > Carnivora > Mustelidae > Taxidea > Taxidea taxus. The sequence continues at coordinate 55,632 of ML110185.1, read as the reverse complement.
ACAAAAACAGATACATACATCAGTGGAACCGAATAGAAAACCCACAGATGAACACACAACTATATGGTCAAATAATCTTCAGCAAAGCAGAAAAGAATATACAATGGAAAAAAATGTAGAGCACATTTCTTCAACAAATGATGTTGGGAAAACTGGGCAGCAACATGCAGAAGGATGAAACTAGACCACTTCCTTACACCAGACACAAAAATACATTCAAAATGGTTGAAAGATCTTAATGTGAGGTAGAAAACCATCAAAATCCTAGAGGAGAAGACAGTGAGAAACCTCTTTGACATCAGCTTTAGTAACTTCTTACTAGATACTTCACCACAGGCAAGGGAAACCAAAAGAAAAATGAACTATTGGAACATCATCAAGATGAAAAACTCCTGCACAGCAAAGGAAATAATCAACAAAACCAAAAGGCAACCTTAGAAATGGGTGATGATATTTGCCAACAACATATCTGATAAAGGGTTAGTATCAAAAATCTACACATAACTTATCAAACTTAACACCCAAAATACAAATAACCCAGTTAAGAAATGGGCAGAAGACATGAATAAGACACTTTTTCAAAGAAGACATCCAGATAGCTAATAGACACATGAAAAGATGCTCCACATCACTCATCGTTAAGGAAAAACAAATAAAAACCATGATGAGATACCATCTCACACCTGTCAGAATAGCTAAAATTAACAACACAGGAAACAACAGGTGTTGGGGAGGCTGCAGAAAAAGGGGAACCCTCTTGCACTGTTGGCGGGAATGCAAATTGGTACAACCACTCTGGAGAACAGTATGGAGGGTCCTCAAATGTTAAAAATAGCATTACCCTATGATCTAGCAGTTTCGCTAATAGGTGTTTATCCAAAGGATACAAAAGTACAGATTTGAAGGGATATATGCATCTGGATGTTTATAGCAGCATAATCAACAACTGCCAAACTATGGAGGGAGCCCAAATGTCCATTGACTGATGAATGGCTAATGAAGATGTGATATGTATAGGACAGGACAGTGGGGTTACAGGATAACCAAGGTAGATAATTTACAGGTTGGCTCAGTCCTTCCAAATCCTTCTCTGGTGAGTTTGTAATCCTGTGCACTCATGGAACCTCCCTGTCTAGACGATTTGCAAGATGAAAGTCACTCAGATTCCATAAGAGATAAACTGACCCACTCACTGAGAAAAGAGTTTGATATCTTCATGGTTTAAGGACTAAAAACAAAATTGCTGATCCATCTTGTTCTAACAGTGGCCTAAATAATGTCAGATATCTTAGAGATTCTACAGAGATGAAACAACGTTTTCTCAGAACATACCCCTGTCTCCAGGACAGATGTTGCCAGAATATTACATAGTATGTAGAAATATTTCCAATTATATTCTTGGCCAAAATGATTAACTATGGAGTCCTGAGTCAATATAGACTGGTTTATTTTATGTAATCTGAAACCCCAGTTTATATAAACTGAAATTCAGACCAAACTTTCCTGAAATCATTCCAGAAAATCTTAAATAAAATGTAGTTCTTTGTCTGAAAACACCAACTTTCACTTTAGGGACAAGTATTAGCATACCGAAACAGATTCTACCCCTGCAAATGCCCAAACTGAGGATGTGGGCATGAGTAAGGAAGTAGGAAGATTAGGGCTGCATCAGACCCAAGACAACAGCAGCAGTTATATCTCCCACAGGCCATGGATTCTAAAGCAGAATGAGCACTGTACTTAATATTTCTGACCCAATTATACAGAATAATATTTAAGAAAAAATTGGTTTATAATATGAAATTTCCATTGCAATTAACTTCAATCTCAGAGCTAACTTTACAGCTTTGTCAGAGTAAATGGATGAATAAGAACTTTATCCTTCAAATTCTCTCCCTCCATCCCACAAACTGGGTTCAGTTACCTGTTCTGTGTCTTCATGGTTTATTTTGTTCATCCTTCTCACACAAAGTCCAGAGTTAAGCTGATAGTTGTTAGAACCAACCAAAATAGCTTAGGTTTCCTCGTGCCATTACAGCCATTCCCTCACTTTACAAGTCACCTATTTCTTTAACTTTGACAAAGGTACTATTTTAATTAATGGTCCACAGATGAGTAATGTTGACTGATTTTGGCATTCTAATCTTAAAAATTGGTTAATGAATTGATTGGCAATATCAAGAAAGAACAGAGTGGTACTGTTTCTGTAAAACTATGTATTAGGTGGTCAGGCACATACAGACTCCTAGAGAATGTTAACCTGTGTTTTACCTCACTTTCAAATGATAAATTATAAGGTACACATAGTCCATTGGATAGTGGAGATTTTTAAATAGTTTGTCTATTCAATACACATGTGCTTTTGCTGTCTCCACAGTTGAAGGAATTTATTCTAGATTATTAAGGTACACCCCATGGCTATGGGCCTTGGTCAGCAGAAGTGCTCTACATTTTTTCTTAGGAATCCCTCCATTATCTATCTCCCTCCTTGAAATGTCAAGATTCATCGTTTTTGGCACAAGGTCTACAAGGTGGGGAGTAATGTAAAGACTAACACCTTCATCGAGGTCTGAACTCATGCAGGAGCCTCAAAATAGAGTCAGACACTTTGCCCTGTAAAGATTAACTTTCTCTACCTATAACTCCTGCGTTTTATTATGCTGGCAGAGAGTCTAGCTTCTTCTCAGAGTTGAAAAACATATTCAAAGCCATTCATTATTTCCCTATTCTCAGCGAGGTCCACAAAAAGGGAGGAGATGGGCAAGAATTGGAGCCTTCACCTCAAGTGACAAAGAAGTAGAGAAAGTAGAGTGGATGGCAGACCTGGGAGGCCAGCAGAGGAAGGGAGTCAATGCAGAGCTGTCCACAAAATCCCCATTAGGGGGTTTAGGTCTGTGAGGGAAAAGAGCTGAAGTTCCATACTGTCCTTAGCACCTGGCACTGTGCTTGGCACATGTTAGACACTTAGTAAAAGTCTTTGAATGAACTATTTTAAAAAATGTAACAAGTGACATGTAGGCCAAATTTCCAATCACTACAGATAGGAACATTGAACTCACACATACTTTTTTTTCTTAGCCCTTAATTCACTTTGTCCCAGGCCATTTGAAGAATTTAAAAAAAAAAAAAAAAAAAGGTTTGAATACCCTGCCCACAAAATGCAACCATAAAATTTTAAATATCACTTCAGTGGTTCATGGGTATCCTCCAAAATCCATCTGAAAAATTCATAATCCATGGGATTAAGAGGGCAGTATTCTCCTCATGCTTGTAAAATGCTACAGAATTTCCACTTCCCAATTTTATTCAAATAAAACATGAATCTTTAAGTGCCTCATAGATATATTCATCCTATCTTATTGCTCTCATTTTCCACTGTGCTAAATTGCTTTGCAATGGTTCATAAGCATGCACAGAGGTTAGATTCACCCAGCTATGAAAAAAAAAGTTATGGCACTTCTAAGTAAATTTCTCATCTTTGATCATGAAAGGGAAGACACCCTAAACCCTAAACCTATGATAATCTGTGGAGACACTGAATGTTTCTAGACTGGCCTGACATTCTCCTTATTCTTAAGCTATCTGTTAGGATTCCAAAGATTTCTATAAAGAAGTCCAGGATGAGGAGAAGGAGGAAAAAACAGAGATGGAATATGAGTGTAGCTCAGCCTGCAGTTAATGAATCAGGATACTGCAACACATCACACTCAGACCTAATTTTTGGAAATAGTTGTTGGCAACTCAAGAAGCAGAATGTACTGGCTGTCAGGAGATGTCTGTGGATATAACCATGTAACGGCTGTACAAGTAAACATCGTAAGAAAATAGAGCCATCAGAGAGCCACATGATTTTTGACCAAACAAACTTGGCATGTTTGACATGAACATAAACTCTTAGGAAAGTTACAAAACAGAATTCTTAAGAGAACAAGAGAAACAACTCATAGTTCCTGTTTGAATTAAGTCAGAAGTCAGGAAGGAACCTCCTAAGAATGAATGTTACAAAACTGTGAAATGGGTTCACAGAATATGAAAATTCTCAATTTTGGAGTTCTGTCAGAATTAGCTAGGGAGCTAAAAGTCACATACATTTCGGTTTCCCTTCCCCTGCCCATAATCTAGGGGGATCTTGGGAAGTAAGCTGGACAAGACAAGACAAGGGGGAAAATGACATTTAGCGGGTCTTACCACGTGCCTGTTTAGGATTTCACTTTTATTATAGTCATATTACATAAGAATGAATGTCCCTGGAAGAAAGCATCACTTTCTGTTTAAATAAATTGACGTAGAAACCATGTGGAGCAAACGTGGATGCTCTCACTTAAGAGCAATGTGATTTGGATGAGGTTTTTATCTTTTCCATACCTCAATTTCACGTTCCAAAATGGAGATAGTTGTAGTCTGAGTTCCTGGGTGATTTTGGGGATTAAAATGGGTGAATTAACATAATGTACTTAGAATGGAATTTGGCAAAGAGTGACCATCCGGTAAGTGCTGGCAATTACTCTTAGCAAAATTTTACAAGTGGGAAATGGGAGGTTTGGAAGGTTAAGTAGTAGTTAGCTGAGGGTCGTGTAGTCCTAGAGATTTTTAAATGGTTCTAGCGCCTTGATAACCATTCTGGGGCCCATAAAATAGAGCCTTGAAGTGAGATGGTGATTTGCTATCTTTTCAAGAGCATGCCAGACTGTTGGTTCTATATTTACTTAATACAAGGGAGCAGGGCTATACCCTTTGTACCACTCATGTGAATTTCCATTTCTGGATGTACAAATAAGGAGAGAAAATAATGTCACAATTATTTCTATGATAATCATCTTATGATGTTTTGCTTGACTCATGTGCTTCAATGCCATTCATGCACATGAATAAAGCAACCTAACCATTTTCTAATGCTCTGGCTTTGAGAGAGGTATCAGTGTCCCAAACCAAGACTTGTTATGATTCCTTGCCCTAATAGTTCTCATAGCCATTGCTCCTGAAATTTTGAAAAGACTGGTCACCACAATGGGCTCCAATTCTAAACATCAGGCCCCTTGCTATCATTCCTGACCAATTGACTAGACCATCATAAATATTCCACATTAATAACCTACTCCCAGCCCCAATAAGCCTTGCCCTGAGCCCAGGGATTTGGGGATTTTCTCTGGGCTCTAAATTCCAAATTACTTTCTCAGATCTGTTTCCTGTCTAAAACTTTGCTTCTGATCTTGGTGTCACTCTAGACATAAAGGCTGAGACTTTCTCATGCTTGCTAGCAACTCTTGCCTGGGACACTCTTGCCTCATTTTCCTCTTGCTTCATGTGCCACATTGGAGGTTAATGCTCTTTCTCTTAAATCCAGAATCAGTCCTAAATAATCTTTCCTTGGACAGAGGAGAACACTCACAGAATCTATTTGATTTGGTTTGATTTGATTCAATTTAATTCAACACAATTCAAGAATTCTGAGGACCTGCTTTGAGACCAGCCCTACTTTGGGCACTATTTGCCTGAAAATCAGAGGATAAAAATGCATAAGAGGGATAAAATATCACATATTAATATAAATCTTCTGCCTCTCCTTTTCTCTCAACTTTAACTTCAAATAACTCCATCTATTCACTTTCTTTTTTCTTCCTTTTTTTTTTCTCTCCCCTAGAACAAGCTATCAGGCTTTTAAGAGTCTTTGTCACATAAAAGGGGAGGCTCTGGTTTGAGATATTACCAGAGATCTGACAACTGCTTCGGAAGCAGAGTAATAGCATGCCTTTCCCATGGGTGCCCCGGGCAATTTGATTTCTCTCACGTATGTGTGAGAGAATGTGTATGTGTAGGGGTTTTGCTTTAAAAATGCCGCTGTGAGAATGAAGCTACCTCTACCTCTATCGGTGTGCAGAGAATCTCAAGTCAAATTCCACCTTTCAAATTTGGCTCCTGCGGGGTGGGCAGCATAGGTACACATCCACACCAATCCGCATACACTCCCATGCTCACACATCCAGATCCTCCCTCGTAGCTTGCACCCTGGTAAGTGTGGCGCTACCACATCTGCTAAGTGTCTGTACCATTGACATCGGCTACTGTTGTGCCAGCTACTTCCCCAGAGATGGGACTCCCACAGCAACAGGCCCAGCAAGTGCCATCAAGTCTCTCCTTACCCTTTCCTCAAGGCAGTAAGTGCCCATTAAGAAATCCCGATGATGGGCACCTGGGTGGTTCAGTGGGTTAAGCCTCTGCCTTTGGCTCAGGTCATGATCCCAGGGTCCTGGGATCGAGCCCCACATCCGGCTCTCTGCTCAGCAGGGAGCCTGCTTCCTCCTCTCTCTCTGCCTGCTGCTCTGCCTACTTGTGATCTCTGTCTGTCAAATAAATAAATAAAATCTTAAAAAAAAAAGAAAAGAAAAGAAATCCCAATGATTCTGCATGCTATTCTGAGTCATTACTTACACTTTCAGCTGGCTGCCTGGCCAGCCTTGCCTCATGCCTGGTGTATGTCTCTCAGGGCTGGGGCTGGCGTGTGTGGCCACACTTTCCTTACTCAGAGGTTGCTGTGACAACTCAGGACCAGGCGGAATCCTCCAATGTGGTGTCAGTGACCTGTTGTTGGTAGTGAACTTCTGGCTGCCATCCAGGCAGCCACTGTTAACAATAAAAGACCAAGGCAAAATGATCTGCAACCTAGAAACAATGTTCCGTCACAGTGGGAGAATCCAAATCAAATACCTTTGTTGGAAAACTTTAACTCAAAACTCTTCTTTGGGAGAATCCCTGTTCACCTTAGCCTATTAAAGGTTCTGATAAGGTTTGCAATTAAAAACTACTTGACCTTGCTTGACACCATCCTCCAAAATCTCAACCTTGGAAAGACAGATCCAAATACATATCCATACTTTAGGACACATGCCATGTATTGCACCTGCCTTAGTCAGCTCAAGCTGCTATAGCAAAATAGCATAGATTGGATGGCTTCAGTACAGGTTTCTTTCTCACAGTGTTGAAGGCTAGAAAATCCAAGATCAAAGTGCTAGAATATTCAGTTTTTGGTGAGAATCCTCTGCCTGATTTGCAGACAGTTGCCTTCTAGTTACGTCCTCACATGGTGAAGAGAGCTAGTCTGGAGTCTCTTAAAAGGACGTCAATCCCATCATGTAGGCTCCACCTCTGGGACCTTATCAAACCTAATTACTTCCCAAAGTCCCTACATCCAAAGCCATCACATTGGGGCACAGGGCTTCAACATATGAATTCTGAGGGGAAGAAAACATTTAATCCATAACAGTACCCATTAAACAAGATTCTGTGTACTTGAATTTTTCTAATGCTAGTTTTCCTTAGTAGCTTGAGTGGTACCTATGGGTGTCTAAGACTCTGCCAGAGCTCCATGGGCTGGCAGAGTGACCTTCAGCAATCCTGAAAATAATGACTATCTTTTTTTTCTTAAAGATTTTATTTATTTCCTTGAGAGAGAGAGAGAGAGAGAGAGCGAGGGTGAGAGGGAGAAGCAGACTCCCTGCTGAGCAAGGAGCCCAATGTGGGACTTGATCCCGGAACTCCAGGATCATGACCTGAGCTGAAGGCAGTTGCTTAACTAACTGAGCCACCCAAGTGCCCAAATAATGACTATCTTATAAGGTCATTGAAACAATTAAATATATTAACAAAAGAACCAAAAACAGCACCAGGCTCCTCATAAGCAGGCGATAAATGTTAATTATTGTTAATTTCCTCTGTAGACAATATTTTAGGAAGTGCTAAAGTAAATTATGCTTGCTGGTCACACTGTTCATTTTTCCTGTATCAAGTCAATTTAGGTTTCTCATTTTTTAGCATCTGCGAAAATGGGATCCGTTATCAGTATTAAGCTCAGCATTTAATTTTTTATCAGTGAGGTAATCAATGCCATGTCCTCCTGAGAACCCAGCTGCAAACACATGCTCTGACTCCAACAGAGCTAATGCTGGTCAAGAAACACAAGGGTTCAACTTCTGCAGTATCACCTGGGTTCCTCTCTACTTGGTGTGTATGATTTTGAGTTGACATTCTTGGGAAAATGGAGAAAGGGATGTTTAGGGCTCTGGATAACTCCGAGAAGCACAATTCTTGCTGCCACAAGATAAAGGGTAAAGAGAGATTTAATGGAGCTCCTTGGGCCCATCATCTTGTAAATCCCAACTCTAGGAAAGTGATGGGCAGGATAGTGTCAGAAGGGAGCATCTTCTTCTCCTCTCTTCAGTTGCTAATTAGGATTGTTCATAGCTTGCTGCAAAGATAAATAAAAACAAGCAAATAAATAAATAAAAATCTTGCAAGCAATCAAGCCAAACAATCATTCCAGTTAAGCTCTGAGGTTAACAGACTGTGTCTCTGCCTTGATGTTTTCAATGTCGTGGAACAGTATGAAGTTCTTCTACTTCCAGGGCCTTCTAAGGCCCAATGGCAGAGGTTTCCCCTACTTTTTGAACACTTCTGGTGTCTGCTAGCCTAAGCTAGCTCAGACTGGTGAAAACTGAAATGAAACATATGAAGATGATGGTGGGGTTGCAGGGCCTGGAATGGAATGAGGTAAATGACATGGTCAACTTAGGTGCAAAAATAAAGAGAGTTATAAAAAAACTCATTATTCAAATAATATTTCAATGTAATTTATTTATTTATTTATTTATTTTCCTTTCTTTTTTCCCTTCCCCTTCCTTCCTTCCTTTCTTCCTTCTTCCTTCCTTCTTTTTTTAAGTAAACTTTACACTCAATGTGAGGTTTGAACTCATGATCCTGAGATGAAGTGTCACATACTCTCCCAACTGAGCCAGCTAAGTGCCCCTCAGTATAATGTATATAAAACTGAAAATTAATGTAGAAAATCCATAGTAAGCTAAGTATCAACATTTTAGGCTAAGACAAGATCAGCATTATTGAATGTTCCTCTGGTGTTGGGTATAACATGGTCCTACTCTGGGGTGGAATAGGAATATGTGAGTGAGAGAAAGATTAGGACAATAAGTAAAATTAATGAACAATTTCCATCAGAATATCATATTTCTCAAGGTTGGCAAATTCAAAGAAGTCATATCTAACAGCAAAAGCAGTAACATCTTTCTAATTGTCATAAAGCAAGATCAACATTCAAGATTTCCATAAGCTAAGCTAGAGAATGAGGCAGAAAGGAAGGAAGAATTACCTGATACTTGTTATTTCCTGGTACATGATCCTTTACACTTTATGAGGACTCCAGAATTAGATATTTGTATTACCGCTGCATTGCTGGGAGAGCAGAGCCTGAAGAGAGATGCCTGAACAAAAAGCTAGCGTGAAGATAGAGGTAATTTTTTTAAGATTATATTTGTGTATTTCTGAGAAAGAGAGAGAGAGAAAGGACGAACGGGGGAGGAACAGAGGGAGAAGCAGACTCCCTGCTGTGTAGGGAGCCTGATGCAGGGTTCAATCCCAGGACCCTGAGATCACGACCTGAGCCAAAGGAGATGATGAACCAACTGAGCCACCCAGGTGCTGCAATAAAGGTAAAATTTATGATAGTTATGATAGATCCACTTTACTCTAAAACCCTTGTCTTTTCTTCCATATTGTTTAATATGTGCCTTGACTTTTTTATTTGTAAAGCAATAATAGTGCCAATTTCTGCCATTTTTTTTTTCGATTTCTGCCATTTCTTATTAGGACATCAGTAAATATACTTTGTAAACTAAAACAAACAACAACAACAAAAACAAACAAAACCCTACAGAAATATAAAGTTCATTTATTCTTCAATTCATTCATTATCTATTTGCTGAGTACTAGGAAGTTAACTACCAGGAAGTTAACTACTTTGATCTGGAATACAGCACAGAGAGAAAAAAAGCCTACCATTTGGACTTAGAGATTTGCAGATTCTGAACCCTGAAGTTGACTGTTCTCAATGCTGCTTGTTTTTCATGCCAGAGACAAAAATGTAACCAGTTTATTTCTGTCTAAATTTTTTTTCTGTCTAATTTTTTTAAGAGGCCGGTAAAACATTCTATAAATTGTTGTCTAAATGTTTGTTTCCCCTTTTCTGTTAGAGATTTGGCGCACGGGAACAAAGAAGTATCATACCTTAGAAGTTCCGTTATTTTCTTTTGGTTCTTCAGTTTACCAAATGTAACAAGACCTCTCCAGGTGGGGTGACTGCTGGCGTTCTGCAGGCATACCTCTTGAATGAGTAGAAAGGCCTCATTCTTGCCTTCCAGGCAACTGGGAAATGAATCCTAGTTTCAGATCCTGAAGACTGGGTTTCCTGAGCTGTTTGTAAGTTCATGAGCACTGCAGGGCGTGGGAAATGCTGCCTCAGCTCTCCAGTTGGATAACTTAATTATATTTAATAAAGTACGCCAGCACATTTGAAGTGTGGTCTCTTATAGTGAATGTCTCTGATAGGTAGTTTATTATTTATTAATCTAATGACTTAAAATTCCACAATAAAAGCTTTGGTACACTAGATTGTCTAGCTTTGCCTGAATGATTACTAATGGGTTGTTAATAGCTGTTACAGTGGTAACAGGTCTATTAAATCATGTAGACTAAAATTGCAGTGATGACCCCAGGTGAGCAGTTCTTTTGGGAAAGGAGATACACTTGAATAAGGAGAAGCAAAATCAGAGTGCTCAGGGACGCCTGGGTGGCTCAGTTGGTTAAGCAGCTGCCTTCGGCTCAGGTCATGATCCCAGCGTCCTGGGATGGAGTCCCGCATCGGGCTTCTTGCTCAGCAGGGAGCCTGCTTCTCCCTCCGCCTCTGCCTGCCACTCTGTCTGCCTGTGCTCACTCTCTCTCTCTCTAACAAATAAATAAATAAAATCTTAAAAAAAAATCAGAGTGCTCAACAGGTTTATTTTATTTTATTTTATTTTCACACAGGTTCTTTTAAATACAATATCACCCTTGACAAAAACGTTTATATAAAAAAGAGAGTTTATGAGAGAGTCTGGACCTTGATGTTTTTTTTGGAACTGTACCTCAAGAAGAAGTATTAGCAATACTGTAGAGTAGTTAAGGCATGGACACCAAGAGCAGAGAATCTGTCTCTAAATCATTACTTCTTCATTCACAAGACAGTCTACTATAACCTTCGGCAAGATTTTGATGTCTCTGAGACTTGCTGTCTTCACATGAAAAATATAGTTATGGAGTTGTTGAGAGAAGTAAATGAAGTCATAGACTTGTGAGAAGAAAATATTGATAAGGAAGTACTCAGAGATTCACCCCTCTTCACTCTACCAAAAAGAATGCTTCAGAGGCTCCGGGGTGGCTCAGTTGGTTAAGCGACTTCCTTCAACTTGGGTCTTGATCTTCAGGTCCTAGAATTGAGCCTGGCATCAGGCTCCCTGCTCAGCAGGGAGCATGCTTCTTCCTCTACCTCTGCCTCTGCCCCTCCCTTTGCTCTGCTCTTGCTTTTTTGCTATCTCTCTCTCTCTCAAAAATAAATAAAATCTTGGAAAAAAAAAAAGAATGCCTCAGTTATAACTCCAAATTTCCAGTGTCTGACCCATATCTAGACTGCATCTCTGCCAGAGAAGTCTTTTGTGATACAGAATAAGCCAAAAAGAGACCTAAGACTCAGAGTAAGATGGGAAGAGATTAGCGGAGAAGTTAAGTCAATAAATAACAAAGTAGAGAGGTGGGAGGAGAGTATACAATGGAAGCCTCGAGAATGCAGGAAAGCCAAGAGCTTGGAAAGTGAGGAAAGGAGGCAAGCCAAGTTTCCATTTGTGCTCTTTGAGAGACTGGAATAAGGAATTGGTCTCTTCACTTCATTTCCTTTTGTTTTATTTTATTCTGTTGAATTCTGAAGCTTTGCATATGACCTTATTAAGGAACATGTCCAGAGGCCCTAGATTTCAAATGACTGTATATATAAAATGATGACTATAGAATATGGCACATATGACCTAGTGAATACATTAGAATGCTTATAATAATAGCTACAGCAACAGTGATGATGATGATGATGATGATAATGCTGATTATAATTATCATCATCATTATTATGTCTGAAGTGAAGTTCCAACAAAAGCCTCATTTGAACACGTATGTCCTGTGGCCACCTCATTAGCGACATCCATGACTGGCGCACTTAGGAATAATGATATTTTATTGTCCCTTTCTTATCTGAAATTTATTAACTTAAGAAAATACTGGAGGAATTTTCCATTTTTGATGAGATGAAAAATTAACATGGGGCACTGGGTCTCCTGTCTTAAAATCAACCCCAGTGAAATCAGGAAAATACAAGGGTAAGAGGATTTGGGGAAAATATAAGGCTATTATCATGCTCTGGTGTGTGTATGTGTGTGTGTGTGTGTGTGTGTGCACGCGCATGTGCGCTCGGGACTTAAGGCAGTTGAGAAGCTAGCCATTTAAAGAGCTATTTCTTGACCTTTTCCCAAAAAAATTGCAATGACCAGGTCATTAGTGTTGAATGTTTAGTATGAAAGCAACATAAAAGAACCTCTGGGATGAAGGCTTGATTAAAGCAGCTCTTGAGTATTCATTATTTTAGCCCCTTCCTTCCAATTTCTGTGGCTGGTGGATTACAACTATGAAAAATACCTCTTTATAAGATATAATTTCCCCCTAAAAACCTAAAGATGATTTGCTGACTGGCAGCATTGCCTATGAGAATGATAGTACAGAGGAACATCCAAAGCTATTCTTTGCTATCCCAGAGGGGGTGCACACCAAGGCCAGACATTTTACCCATCACATTATACATTATCACAGGGCTCATGCCCCACATCAACATGACTAGACACCTGAAAGTTGCAAACACTTTACAAAAGAAAGAAATAATCAAACAGATGACTATTGTAAATAAGTACAATAAAAATACTTCAAAAGAGGGAAATATTGGCAATATGAAGTCAGAGAGAGAAGTCTTAAATTTTAAACAGGTAGAAATATTTTGTATCAAATACTTTGTAGACAAAATAAAACATTCAATGGATGGTATAAGTACCAAAATGGACACTGATGAAACTTTGGTTATAAAAGTGAAAGATAAGATGGAAGAATTTTCTTCACAGATAGCAGGCTGTGATACAAGGGAAGTAGGGCGAATGAAAGTAGAAGTGGTAAAAACTGGATAATAATGTTCCAGAAGGAGGGGCACCTGGGTGGCTCAGTGAGTTAAAGCCTCTGCCTTTGGCTCAGGTCATGATCTCAGGGTCCTGGGATCGAGCCCCACATAGGGCTCTCTGCTGAGCAGGGAGCCTGCTTCCTCCTCTCTCTCTGCCTGCCTCTCTGCCTACTTGTGATCTCTGTCTGTTGAATAAATAAATAAAATATTTAAAAAAAATAATGTTCCAGAAGGAGTCAAAGAATGGAGGGTAGGAAATATTTCATGAAGATACATTCCCATAATTAAATGAAGACTAAAAAACCCAAGATTGAAGTGGCGCATAGAATGCCTAGTAGAGCTAATAGGGACAAATGCATGTTTCTTTTCTTTCTTTCTTTTTTTTTTTAACATTTTTTTAAAAGATTTTATTTATTTATTTGACAGACAGAGATCACAAGTAGGCAGAGAGGCAGGCACAGAGAGAGGGGGAGGCAGGCTCCCTGCTGAGCAGAGAGCCCGATGTGGGGCTCGATACCAGGACCCTGGGATCATGACCCGAGCCAAAGGCAGAGGCTTTAACCTACTGAGCCACCCAGGCACCCTGTTTCTTTTCTTTCTTTTTTTTTTTTCAAATGCATTTTCAACATAATGAAATAAATCCCAGAACAGAAAAGACACAAAGAATGTTGTAAAAGCTCTCAGAGAGAATCAGACCATGTACAATGAAACAAAAATCAGACTGGCATCATATTTTTTAACAAAGCCTTTTGTATTCTGCCATCCTTCTTGCTACTGGTGGCTCATCCCTCATCCCAGCATAACTGGGACTGTGCATTGTCCCTCACTCTCGAGTCTGGACTAGTTTTAATGACTCATAGTCAAGAAAATATGACAGAGTGACACTTTCTTCTGAAGCTAAGTCAAAACAAGTCTTGCAGCTTCTGCTTTAATCTCTTGGATTGCCCATGCTCTAAGTCTTTCCTCTCCAAAGCCAGCCTCCAGGTTGGCAGAAGCTCAAGCCCCATGTGGGAGTTCTCCCAGATAAACCCAGACTTTCAGCAATCTCCAGCAGCACCACACTTAGGAGTGAAGAAGGATCTTGTAAATGGATCCCTCAGTTCCATATTTTTTGGTGCTTACTGCTGAAGTCATCTCTGGTTGAGGCTCCAGGCCTCATACTCTTTTTGAATTCCTGACCCACAGAATATGAGTACAAAATTTTAAATAATTTTTTTTGCCACTGCATTTTAGGGCTATTTGTGTTAGATAACTGCAACACTTAGGGAGTTCTTCCCAAGAGTCACTTTTTAGCAAATCTAAAGAAACTTAAATAGACCTATTCTGTCTCACTCATATACTCATTCATTCAGTCACTCACTCACTCATTCATTCATTCAGTTCATGCCCCCAAAGATTTATTAATCATCTACATTTGTCAAGCATTGTCCAAAGTGCTAAGGATATAATAGTGTGCAAGATAGACACAGTCACTGAGCTCATAAAAATTATACCCTTTCCTGAATTCTTTTTTCTTTCCCTTCTCTGGATTCTTGGGGAGAATGAAGCTTGAGTTGAAGCTGGAGTCTCGTTCTCTCTCTCACACACACACACACACATCTGTATATATATGTATGTATATGCTTTCTTATGTATATTGCACACAATAAGTTAAATGGTTTCTTTGAATAACAAACTATATGATCAAGAGTAAATAATTACATCAATAATACTTCTAATGGAGGCTTTTTATTCTTTCTCACAACAGTATATTCAAGCTCAACCATGAAGAACTCTAGAAGTAAATTCTGTAAAATTCTTAAGATTCAAAACATTGTGGAGCTCGCATTAACCTTTGTGCTTGCCGAGTCCACCCCTCTCATTTTACAGCTGGAGCAACTGGGCCCCAGCAGGCAATGGAACAGGATGGGTCGTGCTATCCATGGTGGTGCAGAGCAAGCTAAACTCTGTGAGGTCGGCTGAGGTCTTGTGTAACCCGGAGGAATTCTGGCATGAATTTCAAATTCTTTTTCTCAATTCTGGCACCATTTCTGGTATCCATATGTCTATGCATACATAGAAGCTGAGGCAGAGAAACGTGTGAGAATTGCCAAGGTTTTAGAATCCTGAAAACAGTTGCTATATTCTGTTGCCATGACAACCCACTGAGAAAAGTACCTAGGTGCCAGACTTAGATTATTTTTTTTTTCCTTTTGGGTCCCAGAGGAGTACCAGAGTGAGTTGATAACTCTTTTATTGCTACCTGGAGAGAAGACTTTCCCACCTGGTGCGGCATCCAATGGTAGATCAATGTTCCCAGAATGGTAACTGATGTGACCGTGGCTGGATTTATTTTCTTTAGAGACAAAGGTCTCTGATTATTGTTGTGTTATGAAAAATAAGAAGTTTGTATAGGCTAACATGTCTATGAAAACTTGTGATTTCTTTAAGCCTCAACTTCCTCTGCATTTATGAGGCTCCCTGCTTTATTTCTCCCCTCCTTGTTTTCCACCACAGCATCTGCTCCTTCCTGCATAGGAAACATTTGTACCGTTCAAATGGTTGGACTATGAGTCACAGATTAAGCATGAGGGACTTTTCTGAATGATGCTGAGCAAGGCCTTAATTAAAAAGGAGGAAGAAGTTCTGGTGAGTGGGAGCAAGGTTGGGGTGTTGAGAGCCATGCAGAGTGCCAGCCTCTCCCTGTGTGTGACACTTTCCTTCTAGCAGGAAAGCATCATCTACTTTTAGGATGCAGAAGAAGATATAAGACATCCTCTGGAAATTCTCAGAAGGGCATCATGATGCTACCAGAACATGCACTTGGATATTGGAATAAGAGAACGATTGCCAACACTCCCATTGTGTTTCCTATGTGTCTGACACTATTTTAAACACTTTTATATTTTAATCCATTAAATCTTCACAATAACTCAATGAAGTAGACACTAGAGAGGTAACATCTCAAGATGGTAACTATGCAGTTTGGCTGGTTTTATTTTCTCTAGAGATGAAGGACTTTGATGATTGTTGTGACTTAAAAAATAAGGGGCTTGTGTAAGCAAATAGGCTCCAGGAAACTCAGCTAAATAAGTGGTGATTCCAGGATTCAAGTTCAGACAAAATGTGCCCTTACCCACTGTGCCGTATCATCTCTGCTGAGATGTAGCGGTCTATCCAGTTAGTGTTAGATAGACAGCATATGCCTATATCACCACTTGTTCAATAGACCACCAATTTCATGTTTTTTTTTTTTTTTTTGCTCTGCTCCAGAACTCCTTTGGCCACCAATTTCTTCCCCTAACCCCCATATTTTACTTCATGCCTTAGATAAGGTATGAATTTTTTCTCAACTGGCCAGTCCAACAATCAAGTATCATATTCCCCTGCCTCTCATGTTGATTTTATTCAATCCATCCCCCACATTGTAACCAAAGAGATGTTTTAGAAACATATCTCAGATCTTTCTCATTTCTGTTTTAAAACCCTGCAATTCTTCCTCATCCTTCCCTGGATCTCAAACCTTCAACAGACTATCCTTGTGTCTTATGCATGCTTTTGCTACATTTGGGGTTTTCTCTATTGTAATTGTCTATTTGTTCTGGGCTAACTGTGACCTAATCCAAGGCAGAATTTTTGTTCTTCATCCTTGTTTCTCCACTTTCTAAAACACTTCCTGATCTCTGATAAACATAGAAAAAGACAAAGGAAGTTTATTTAATGACTATTGAATTAAAATAGCTAGTTAAATCTTGGTCTCCATGTTAGGAAGCTGCCATAATGTATTTCTGATTGTATTTTAAACTTCATTATGATATTAACATTTGATAATAATATATTCATCTCACAGAACAATTAAAGAACATGAATCTGACAGCCACAATTAATATACTACTCTGGAGACAAAATTTTCTCAATCATAAAACAAGAGGCTTTAAATCTCAATCTAGGGGTCATTCTCAGAAGCATGTTTTTGTTTTTTTGTTAATTAATACCTGCTTTTTCTTTAAGTACCAAAAACATGCTAATTCTACTCACCTAACACTGCTTTAATTGCTTTTAATAAACATGATCCATTAATGCCAACTGTCATAATACATCTTACTAGAGAACATTGTTTCCTAGTCTCAGTCATCATCAGACACATTTTTGGACACACTGCATTGAGAGCCATGCTTTAAGCTATTATTAGATTGTTCAGTAAGGAACAAACAGGAAATACTCTGTTTTTTTAAGGAGAATTTCTTCATTCTACTTCCTTCATGGGTGTTCCTTCTCCCTCAGTTCCCACATTCAGTGGCTGTTGAACCCAACTCCTCCTCAACTTCACTGCAACCACTTCTTCCCTGGCCTAGTTGTCCCTTAGTGGGAACTTCAGTTTCCTCCTGACTCGTGCTGCTCTCTCCTGTCTTATCCATTCACAATACCTTCAGAGTATTCCCTCTAAACAGCAAAGCCTACCATGCTATTTCCTCATTTAAATCCCTTTTCACAGTTGCCCTGATCCAGGTACTGTAGCCTGACATTCAAGGCCTTCTATTGTTTGGCCAACAATTAGAGAGTATTTACTGGCTGTGGGGAACAAAAGAAGTACAGCACTTTAGATGTATTAACTCATTGATCCCTTGACCACTGCCTAAATCTCAAGTTTTAAAACTTTCCCAGTCCTGGGGTGCCTAGGGGGCTTGGTTGGTTAAGGGGCTGCTTTCAGCTCAGGTTATGATCCCAGGGTCCTTGGATCCAGCCCCACATTCCGCTCCCTGCTCAGTGGGGAGGGAGCCTGTTTCTCCCTCTCTCTCTGCCTGTTGCTCTGCCTGGTTGTGCTCTCCCTCCCCCTCTCTCTCCCTCTGTTAAACAAATAAATAAAATCTGTAAAAACAAAACAAGCAAGCAAACAAAAAACTTTCTCAATCCATGTTGTGCATGTGTGGTGTGATGGATGTAGTTCGTAAGATTCTGTTCAGATTCCTTCCTCTTCCATTTGCTTCCCATCTCACCTTCTCAACTGGCTATTCATCTTTTAAATGTCATTATGGGCCCATTATTTGCCCCCTAAAAGCCTGTACTTCCTTCTCTCCCAAAGGCAAGCAAGAAGTTGTGTCTATGTTTCCACAGCACCTTACATAACATCTGAATTCACTTTGCTGAACTGTCATTGTCTCTTTCTGGACATATAATTATCTGACTCTCTAAAGGGGCTAAGTTTCATACTTTATCTGTCTTTACATCCCACTCATTTCCAGTGGAGGTCCAATGAATACTTTAGAACAGAATGGGTACTTTCCTGAGTATTCATGAAAAAGTGGATTTGCCAATAGTGTAAGAAGCATGTCAGCAGGAGCAAGAAAGAGAAGAGGTAGAGATTAAATTAGAAAGACCAGGTCTAAATCATGTAAAAGCTTGAAACAAGAGGGAAGTAGATAAAGGAGTAAAGGAGTAATTATAATTACTCAATTATAATTGAGTAATTGGCTAGTTTTCTCTGGTATATTTTGAAGATGTTACTAGCGGATGAGAGCCATAGCAGAATTAGTGTTATTATAGGCAAAGAAGAGCTACTTATGTTCTTGAGCAGGGCAGGGGATTAACTAAATTGGCAATTAGGAAAGATTATTTAAGCAGCTGTTAGAGGAGAACAAATAATCTATTGAAACTGTAAAAATTATTTATGGTGTATTTTAATGGTAGAGTACTATACAACAGTGAAAAAGAATGAACTAGAAGCACATATGTTACCACAGACGAACCTCTGGACATGATGCTGGGAATAAAAAGAGCATGACAACATTTACGTGAAATGCAAAATATGAAAAAAAATACTAGTTATTGTTTAAAGAAACAAATATGAACAAAATTTTATACCTTTACATTTAAAAGTCATTCTTGGGAAAGATGAAAAATGAACTCAGTAGGTCAGTTGTTATTTGTTGATAATGAGACTATGATCACAGAAGAGTGCACAAGGGGCTTCAACATCTTCTAATGTTTTATTTCTCATTCTGAGTGGTAGGTGTATGGATATTGGATATTTATTCTCAATATACTTCATATTGCAGAAATATTTTATAATAATAGTATTAATGAATAATCAGAAAACAATGAAAACATATCTTAATGCTTTTCAATATATTTTGTTGCAAATGCAACTGTAGGTAGAAAAGGGAAAGAAAAGATCCAAGGAATTACTATGAGAAAGGGAAAAAAAAAAAAAAAGAGTTCGGATCTTCAGTGAAACATTCCAAGGCAACAAAGTAAAAAAGAGTGAAGTCAGTGGAATCACTTAGGCAAGTGACATCCTGGTGAGAGTGTTTCACATTCGTAACAGAGTTATGACAGTTAGATATAAAGAGATCTGAGAAATAGCAAGGAATGTAAAACTGTTGGAAGAATGAGAAA
This sequence comes from Taxidea taxus jeffersonii, assembly GCA_003697995.1. NCBI lineage: Eukaryota > Metazoa > Chordata > Mammalia > Carnivora > Mustelidae > Taxidea > Taxidea taxus. The sequence goes on along the minus strand of ML110185.1, from coordinate 36,170 downwards.
TGAGGAAAACCAGAGGAAAGTTGATAAAATCTGAGCATGGGTGATAGCTACAAACACGTGAGGAGTGAGTTCATTGAGGGACAGTGCCTTGAAGAGAAGAAACTAAAGAGCCTGGAACAATGCATAGTTAGTGAGCCTGGCAGGAAGGGGAGCCAGCAAAGGAGAAGTGTGTTTATTTGCTGGCAAAGGCTCCAGAGACAAGTCAGCTCTTTATTGAGTTTGAACATAAGGAGAAGTACCCAAGAATGTAAGCCTTTCATCACATTTGTTTCATCTGTCACTTTATTTACTTTCTCTTGAGAACTGAAATGGAGAGAGATCTGAGCGAATTTAAAATTTGGTATTTTATAATGTTAAGTCCAGAGCTTCTAAATAGTTTTGAAAAATCATCAGGTCTGTTAGAGATTTATTTAGAACACTTTTAAAAAATGTGCTTGTCTCTTAAGTTTGAAGTGACTCTTCCCTCCTCCACACATTGTCACCTACATTTGACTTTCAATAAGAAAATGAGAATTATGATTATCATGAACAGTTGTTGGGAGGTTTCTATAAAACAGGACACAATGCCAAGCCTTGTACATAGGTGACCCCATCTGACCTTCACAACTTTATAAGCAAATACTTACCTGATCAGCAACTATGGAACATCTATCATGTGGGGACACTGCTCAGGGTGCTGAACATACCACAGTGAATCAAATAGACTCAAATTCCTGCCCACGTGGAGCTTATATTCTTGTGGGTGTGAAGACATAATAAACAGAGTCATTGGCATAATATAACATATAGTTATTTTGTACTGGCAGAGGTAATGAGAGAAAGGGCATGGTGTTCAACTTCAAGTAAGATGGTGAGAGAAGGCCTCCCTAAGAAGACAGTCATAGTGGAGCCCGGATATAAGGAATCAGCAGAAAGCATAATGTGGGAAGCAAACTTGGGGCACAGGGGCACAGCAAGAACTAAAGTTCTCACAATTCTAACACATGGTGGCTGATTTTCTGGAGGTGGTGTACTCGTAGGGTGAGCAAAAGAGTAAGAAACAGGGTTAGAGAGAAAGGAAAGTGAAGGAAGAGGAAGGGGGAGCAGAGAGGTGAGAAGGATCCCTGAGAAATTGGGAGGCTCTCTGAGTGAGGTGGGAAGGCCTTGGCAGGTTCTGCGCAGATGAATGACCTGATGTGAGTTCTGTTTTAGCAGAATGAATAGAAGAAACAAGGGCAGAAGGAGTAATGCTCAGGTTGGGAGCAGGTACGAACAGCTGGCGACTTAGACTAGAGAGGAGCTATGGAAGTTGGAAGAAGTGACATGTTCCTGGCAGAACATTTTTTGGTTGTGATATGAGTATGAAACTGCTTGCTAATCTATGTGTGATTTTAAGGCCAACATACTTGTAAGGTCTAAGTGATGGGCCTTTTTTTTTTTTTTTCCTCTCTTCATCCCCCTGTTTTTCAAACAATTGGGAAACCGCCATTGTCCCACACACTATGACTACATTGTGTATATAGATGGTTGCATACTAAATTCTTTTCTAGGCTTTTGTTTTTCATTAGACAACTACAATAAAATTAATTTCATTGGCTCTATTGCATTGGCATTTTCATGATGTCAAATCAATGTCTCACTTTATTGAAAACTTAACCACAGAGTCTCATTCTGTAGAACTCTCCTCTGATTGTGAGTTATTATAGTGAAAAGAAGTATATCTATATTACTGGTAATTTAATACAGATGCAGATACTGGTAATTTAATACAGATGCAGACCTGGGGTGACTTTGGACACGTTGATATCAAAACACACCTTACTGATGTCAGTCAGGTTTGCTTACCAACACGTGAAGAGTTAAATGCTGTTACTATGAATATTTATTTGGCATCAAAATAATTGTAAATCTCAAGCAAATGCTATCACTAAAGTAATGCAATAACCCCTGGTAATAAACCAGCCAGCCAGATGATCCAGGATATATCTTTGCATTGTTTTAAATTACTTTCCACAGAAAGCACAAAAATAATAATAATTAGCTCAGATAAGGATTAATAACTTACTGGATCTTATAATAATATGTCAATATCAATATAAAAATATCAATAATATTTTATCATAATAAAAATAATGTGATATTGTTTGTTTTCCCCTCTAAAAAGTTGATATATTAGTCAGGTACTACTACACTAATACTACGTAACAAATTACTTCCAAACTCAGTAGCTTGAAATAGCAATCCATTCATTCATGTCCATGGATCTCAGCATTTGTAGGTCTGCTCAAGCTTTGGCAAAGCTTAGCAGGGTGGTTCTGCTTCAGGCTGCAGACTCGTGAATAAGCTGGGAGACACTGCTTCATGTCTTTATTTCTCTTAAGCCAGTGAGCTAGCTGGGCTGCTTTCTTCTCAGAACAATGACAAGGGTGGAATAGGGTATGGCCAATGGGAAAAGTTCATTCCAAGCAGGGGCGTGCTTCAGCTGGTTGCAATTATTTACAAGAGTTGACTGTTACATTTTCAGCCTTTTGTGAGCTGCTTGTTAAAAACAGCTCTTATTAAAGAATTATGTAAAGAAACAGTTAAATATATTAAAAACAAAGACAGATATTCAAAACTCACCATTTTCTAATTATTTTTTACATTCTTTTATCTAGGAACTTGAGGTCATTTAGGTCTATTATACACGTATGGTGGGGTCAAGGGCAGGCTGCCTCCAAATGTGCCACTTTGGCATATTGATTATTTTAAATAAAAGTTACTTAAGAGACAGCCTGTGCAGGAAGGACACTCAGACCTTTTGTCCCCCTAACAACAGGAAATAAATCTCCACATGAAGAGTGTCCTCCCTGTATCAAGAAGTAAAGAGACATCCTTATCACCAGAGATGGGAAATTTAGAGCCCAGAAGTGTATTCAAACAGCCCTTGTTTCTTTTTACTAATTTACTACCCCAGCCCAATTTCTGTTCAGAGTTTCTTACTAATTGAAGCTCACCAAGTTAAGTTGTCTTTGTACTATCAATTCCTCGGATTTATTGTCCCTTTTTCTAAAAAGTATAAAACACTGCCTGCCTTGGTCATTTCTTTAAGTCACAATTTCATTACTGGGACTCTGTGCACATGTAATAAATCTTTAGGTTTTACTCCTGTTAATCTGTCTCATGTCAATGTTGGAAGACCTTGAAGGGTGGAGGAAGAATATTTCCTTCCCTTCAGTAGACATCCTATAAAATACTATTGTTACTACATAAAATGCTATTGTTACTACATACTCCATGAGACCAGTGTCTCACAGGTAACTTGTAATAGGCTGTGGTGGGAGTAATTTATACCACGGAAATCATTAACTGTACCAAATCAGAAACTTTTCCCTTAGGTTGTGCAGCAATTGGCTCTGCACTTAGGCTGTTTAATAAGTGGAGAGGAAGTTGTTACACACTTTCAAGCACAGCATTCATTTACCGCCTTTGCTTGCATCAAATCTACGAATATCCTATTGGCCAAAATCAAGCAGTGGTGAAAGGCACTCTACTTTAAGTGGAAGAGATGGCAAAATGACTTGGCAAATACGCATCCAGACAGGAGGGTGACTTGTTGAAGGTAATAATTCAATTCTAGCACAGATGGGAAAAGGTATACACAGGCCGTTAGTGTGTCCATGTATGTGTGAACCTGAGTGTGTGCATATAACTTTGATTTTCCTCAAAAGTCATTCTTCCTCATTATTTCTAACATTTTCCAGAGGAAGATAAATATTTAAAAGTGATCATTTGAATTACAAAATAGATTTTTATCTATTGTATTTATAAAATGTTCTTTAATTATGGTGGTACACAAACCTAAATAGTCTGGCAAGGGTTGCTTGTTTATGATTCCTAAACTCTTATTAATAAGCATACTTCCTGGTAAAATTTTATTCCATTTTTATTTATTTATTTGAGACAGACAGAGAGAGATCACAAGTAGGCAGAGAGACAGACAGAGAGAGGGGAAAGCAGGCTCCCTGCTGAGCAGAGAGCCTGATGTGGGGCTAGATCCCAGGACCCTGAGATCATGACCTGAGCCAAAGGCAGATGGCTAACCTACTGAGCCCCCCCGGTACCCCAGTTTTATTCCATTTTAAATTGATTATATTCCATTCCAACCATGATTCTTCCCACATACTGCAAAGATGACATAGCCTATGAGAAAAAGCCTCCAAGCTCAGCTCTAAGAATGTTAATAGTCTTACTTTCCTTACATGGAGATTTATCTGTTAATTGGAAATAGCATTCCCAGCTGTACTGAGAATGTTTTCTGAACAAAGGGAGGAGGACATCTTAAAGATTGCAGTGGTAGTCAAGGCAAACCATAATTTACATTTCAGAATATGAATGCTCTGGGGAAGCCTTCTTCCCCTGCTGCCTAGAACTTAGATTGGCACTTCAATAGGACTCCACCAAATTGGAGGTTGGTCCCAGGAAACCCATCCTCATGGTTACCAATGACTGTAATTCCAGGCGTCTGCTCTGAGAAAATAATGTCTATGAGAACAGGACATTTAAAAGTAAAGACAACTGTGAAAGCCAATGAGAACCAACCCAAGGAAGAGAGCAAGGACATGAGTACTGGGGACTTGTAGAAATGAGATGTATTTCTAATTCAAGTAATCCTGCTTTTGTGGTTGCCAATTAAATAGCGAAAAGCAAATATATTTCATTTATTTCCCACCCTCACCCCAAACTCATGTCCTCCAGAGAGGATTATCTACCATAATCTCTTCTTAGATTTAAAGCATTATAAAAATTGTAGGTTTGGGAATATAAAGTTGCTAGAATTTCTTGAATAAAAATTTTATTTTGGACGTTAAATTTTAAAATCTGGCCTCTTCAGCTTTGAAAAGAGGAAAGAAATTGAGGTACCTTAGGGTTATTCTCAACTTCTCGCTTCCCACACAGTCTCAAAGTTCTATACCACTTCTTCAATTCTCCAGAGCTTGGTGCTAATCATGCTTTACCTGCTGGACCAGCTGTGACCTCTCCCTGCAACCAAATTCCCATCTGGGACAGAGCTCCCCTCCCTGTCTTCCTGCATTCCCTCTCCTCTCTCTTTCTTTTTACTTCCTTCTTTCCTTTTCTTTGGTCTTTAATCATTTTTATGAAGATAGAGTAATCCATGCTTTTATAAATACTAATAGAAATAGGCACATACAAGAATATACCTGCTGACATGGAGAAATCTAGTTTGCAGGGTGAGAAAAAGAAATGTTTCCCTAAAAGGTTACCAATAATACATCAACACATTAATTTATTAAAGAGTTTATTTTGACCCCAGTGATTTAAAGTGTGAAATTCATCATAAAGGTCATCTCTAGTTAGTTATTCATAGGTCTTTCTCCAGTGAATCCGGCATTTATGTATGAATTCTCATGCTAATATTATCGTGGACTAATTGTTATTGCTTTAGAGTATTTTTTTCTGATATGTACAAAGATCTTTTCATAATTTCATAAACATTTTAACTTTTCCTCCACTTTATTTATTTACTTTTTTCCTGGTGGGAGCAGATAAATTTTAAAATATCTTGGCCAAGAGTCTTTAAAAATTCTTTTGGGATTTCAATCATGATGAATTTGGCAACAATTGACATCTTTATAATTTCATATTTTACCATCCTGTAATGTGTATGTCATACTTTATTTCAGTCTTATTTTATGCTTATTTAAGGTTTCATTGTTGTTTTCTCTTTGTGAGCTTAATCAAATTTTGAAGTTTTCCTCTTATTCCTAGGGCAAAAATCTAGCTTTCCAAATGAGCATTTTTATAAATCACCAATTGTATTCTTGCCATCAATTAAAATGAAGTATTCTCTCTCTTCCCACAAACACTTCACTTTGCTATTGTAGGGACTTACAACATTAGGGATGAGATTCTTACCCAGATTTTTTGCCAAAATTATTAGGAAAGGGAAATTCACTTTTACCTGCAATTGCTAAACTAATAAGATGCAAATATGGAAATGCTTGCTGTAGTTTTTCCCAACAAGCACCCAAATCAACATTTGAAAAAGACCACAGGGTTTAAGCCAGAACCCAAAGATGAAGAGACAAAATGTGAGGACATCACTTGAAGAACTTGAACTCATTCATGTCTCAACTAAATCTACTCCATGGACCCTTGCATATGGTGAATCAAAATCCCCTCACCTTTATTTTAATTGATTAAGCTTGTCATTTACCACTAATAGAAATAGACATACAGTGTTTTGTGTTCAATTTTTTGATTTTGTAAAATTATTATTATAAAGATAAATTGCATTTTGCAGGAGGATGGAAACAAACATACACTTTCCACCTCACTCTCCAGGGATGGTTTACATTAAAGTTAATGCAGTTTGTCTATTATATTTCCTCTGATTACTTCTTGTTACACAGGGACCATTCAGTGGACAGATGCTTAGGAGCTCTACCATTTGTGTCTGTGTGTTCATTTTTGCATCACGGTCAGGAGAACGGCATCTATGATTTATTTTTGTAACTTGTGAAGGTTTTTTTGCAGGTTAATATCACATCATACAATATCACATGTGATGTGGGAAACAAAGGCAAAAGAAAAATTTCCTCTCTGCTTACAGCCCATTCACAAGTCCTTGAAATAAGCAGAGTGACCTTCTAGGAACACATTTGCCAGGATACTAATACATTGTTAAAGGCAAAAGGCAATTTTAGCCCAACCCCCAGGATCCTGTAAGTCTACATTAACTTATAAAAACTCCTTTGGAAACGTCCTTTATCTCTATCCTTGGTATCTACTAAGATACATGTCGGCAATCATCCCCCAAGCATATGACCAAATCACTGATATACGTCTGAAGGGTCTCATGACTCAGGTTTTATCAGACGGTAATAAATGACATTTTCTCAACAACAGTTAGACCCCTCAAGATCTTGGAAACCTTGTTTTCAAAATTCCTTAGAAACTTAGCTATCCCTAACCCCTTCCAACTTGAATGTATATAATTGGCCACTCCTCACGACCCCAGGGCAGGTCTTTCTGCCCATGGGTCCTATCCCTGTGTTTTAATAGAACCATCTTTTTGCACCAAAGATGACTCAAGAATTCTTTCTTGGCTGTGGGTTCTGAACTCTATCTTTTCTTATATCAACATGTACTTGCTAAGCACGTTTGCCAAGAATTAGCATTCTATATTTACCAGATTCAAAGGTTCTTTCTTTCCTTCATCCTTCTTTTATTCCTACCGCATCTATGAAATAAGACTTTATTCATTTTAGTCTTCAAATTTCCTCTACCTCTACCTTTATTTTTTTTTTTCCTTTATTTTCTGATCTGCCAACTTCTGAGGGAGGGACATGGAATTGCCCTATTTTTATCACAGTTTTTTTCTTTATTGGTATAAAAGGTATGTTGTTGAGACTCTAAATATTGAAGAAGAATGATTTCTCTTCAGATCCTTTATCCTACTTGCCTCATGTCAATTTTGGCTAATGTTAATACTGCTTCACTTTTTTCTGTTCAGCATTTCCTTGGTATAACCTAGGTGTGAGTGTGTGTGTGTGTGTGTGTGTGTGAATTTTGTTATAAAATCATGCATGAGTAAAATGTCTATTTAACATGCAAGATAGACCAATGAGTTTTAATATAACAGTATGAAAAATTTCATTGATATGGTTTCCGGTTCTACATTTTAACTAACATTTACAAAATGAGCACTTGTGAAGAGTAGGCGTAGTTTCAAAGAAGAATATCCATATTTATCTGAAAAGGCTCTGAAAAATCACCCTCCCTTTTCCAACTGCATATATATATGAGGCCAATTTTTTTTCACTTACTTTAATCAAAACAAAAGGGCACAAAGTTCATTTCATGCGGAGGTACTATGAGAATCCAGTTGTCTTCTATTAAGTTAGAAATTAAAGATATTTATGAAAGGTAAAACTATGCTTTCTTCTCACTAAATTCATTTTGGTTTGGGGAAATATAGTCATTTTTTAATGTGTAATCTGTTAAAATTTAAAGGATTTATTAATGTATTAAGTTAATGAATGAATATTTTCAATATTTTAATTTTTATGTTTTAAAGTTATTTATTTATTTATTTGAGAGACAGAGAGAGAGAGAGAGAGAGAACACACACAAGAAGAAGCAGAGGGAGAGGGAGAAGCAAACTACCCACTGAGCAGAGAGCCGGATGCGGGGCTCCATTCCAGGACCCTGGGACTATGATCCTAGCAGAAGGCAGATTCTTAACAACTGAGCCACCCAGACACCCCCCAGTTTTTTTAGTTTTAATTTTGAAGCCATTAAATAGGGATAACTATAACCCACAGGAGTAAAACAGGTGGAGGCCACTTGGTGAGTTATTCACAAGTTGGTCACATGGGTAGACATCTTCAACCAAATGTCTTTTTTCTTAAATTGCTGCTGAAACTTAATTTCCATTCAGTAGAACCACAAAAAAAGCAGACTCATGATTTTTGTTGTCTTCTAGTTATCTATTCTGATGTAGCCTAATGCCTATATGGCTCCAAACTTTAAGCAAGTCATTCTCGCATAAGCCTGCTGTCTTTACCTACTGGGGTGAGAGGCAAATACCAGAAAGGATTAAATACTTGACTCAGGGTATCACACTCTTGCTATATGCTTCCACTTTGATATTATTCACAT
>ML110185.1:0-13841 GCA_003697995.1 Taxidea taxus jeffersonii | reverse complement strand
AAGATTAGTTGACCATAGAGTTGAGGGTCTATTTCTGGGCTCTCTATTCTGTTCCATTGATCTATGTGTCTGTTTTTGTGCCAGTACCATACTGTCTTGATGATGACAGCTTTGTAATAGAGCTTGAAGTCTGGAATTGTGATGCCACCAACTTTGGCTTTCTTTTTCAATATTCCTTTGGCTATTCGAGGTCTTTTCTGGTTCCATATAAATTTTAGGATTATTTGTTCCATTTCTTTGAAAAAATTGGATGGGATTTTGATAGGCATTGCATTAAATGTGTAGATAGCTTTAGGTAGCATAGACATTTTCACAATATTTATTCTTCCAATCCATGAGCATGGAACATTTTTCCATTTCTTTGTGTCTTCCTCAATTTCTTTCATGAGTACTTTATAGTTCTCTGAGTATAGATTCTTTGCCTCTTTGGTTAGGTTTATTCCTAGGTATCTTATGGTTTTGGGTGTAATTGTAAATGGGATTGACTCCTTAATTTCTCTTTCTTCTGTCTTGTTGTTGGTGTAAAGAAATGCAACTGATTTCTGTGCATTGATTTTATATCCTGACACTTTACTGAATTCCTGTACAAGCTCTAGCAGTTTTGGAGTGGAGCCTTTTGGGTTTTCCACATATAGTATCATATCATCTGCAAAGAGCGATAGTTTGACTTCTTCTTTGCCGATTTGGATGCCTTTAATTTCTTTTTGTTGTCTGATTGCTGAGGCTAGGACTTCTAGTACTATGTTGAATAGCAGTGGTGATAGTGGACATCCCTGCCGTGTTCCTGACCTTAACGGAAAAGCTCTCAGTTTTTCTCCATTGAGAATGATACTTGCCGTGGGTTTTTCATAGATGGCTTTGATAATATTGAGGTATGTGCCTTCTATCCCTACACTTTGAAGAGTTTTGATTAGGAAGGGATGTTGCACTTTGTCAAATGCTTTTTCAGCATCTATTGAGAGTATCATATGGTTCTTGTTCTTTCTTTTGTTAATGTACTGTATCACATTGATTGATTTGCGGATGTTGAACCAACCCTGCTGCCCTGGAATAAATCCCACTTGGTCGTGGTGAATAATCCTTTTAATGTACTGTTGGATCCTATTGGCTAGTATTTTGGTGAGAATTTTCGCATCTATGTTCATCAAGGATATTGGTCTGTAATTCTCTTTTTTGATGGGATCCTTGTCTGGTTTGGGGATCAAGGTGATGCTGGCCTCATAAAATGAGTTTGGAAGTTTTCCTTCCATTTCTATTTTTTGGAACAGTTTCAGGAGAATAGGAATTAATTCTTCTTGAAATGTTTGGTAGAATTCCCCTGGGAAGCCATCTGGCCCTGGGCTTTTGTTTGTTTGGAGATTTTGGATGACTGTTTCAATCTCCTTACTGATTATGGGCCTATTCAGGTTTTCTATTTCTTCCTGGTTCAGTTTTGGCAGTTTATATGTCTCTAGGAAAGCATCCATTTCTTCAAGATTGTCAAATTTGTTGGCATAGAGTTGCTCATAATATGTTCTTATGATTGTTTGTATTTCTTTGGTGTTGGTTGTGATCTCTCCTCTTTCATTCATGATTTTATTTATTTGGGTCCTTTCTCTTTTCTTTTGGATAAGTGTGGCCAGGGGTTTATCAATCTTATTAATTCTTTCAAAGAACCAGCTCCTAGTTTCATTGATTTGTTCTATTGTTTTTTTGGTTTCTATTTCACTGATTTCTGCTTTGATCTTTATTATTTCTCTTCTCCTGCTGGGTTTAGGCTTTCTTTGTTGTTCTTTCTCGAGCTCCTTTAGGTGTAGGGTTAGGTTGTGTATTTGAGACCTTTCCTGTTTCTTGAGATAGGCTTGTATCACTATATATTTTCCTCTCAGGACTGCCTTTGCTGTGTCCCACAGATTTTGGACCGTTGTGTTTTCATTATCATTTGTTTCCATGGTTTTTTTCAATTCTTCTTTAACTTCCTGGTTAACCCATTCCTTCTTTAGAAGGATGTTGTTGAGTCTCCATGTATTTGGGCTCTTTCCACATTTCCTCTTGTGATTGAGTTCTAGCTTCAGAGCATTGTGGTCTGAAAATATCCAGGGAATGATCCCAATCTTTTGATACCGGTTGAGACCTGATTTATAACCCAGGATGTGATCTATTCTGGAGAATGTTCCATGGGCACTAGAGAAGAATGTGTATTCTGTTGCTTTGGGGTGGAATGTTCTGAATATATCTGTGATGTCCATCTGGTCCAGTGTGTCATTTAAGACCTTTATTTCCTTGTTGATCTTTTGCTTGGATGATCTGTCCATTTCAGTGAGGGGTGTGTTAAAGTCTCCAACTATTATTGTATTCTTGTCAATGTGTTTCTTTGATTTTGTTATTAGTTGGTTTATATAGTTGGCTGCTCCCATGTTAGGGGCATAGATATTTAAAATTGTTAGATCTTCTTGTTGGATAGACCCTTTGAGTATGATGTAGTGTCCTTCCTCATCTCTTATTATAGTCTTTGGCTTAAAAACTAATTGATCTGATATAAGGATTACCACCCCAGCTTTCTTCTGATGTCCATTAGCATGGTAAATTGTTTTCCACCTCCTCACTTTCAATCTGGAGGTGTCTTCAGGTCTAAAATGAGTTTCTTGTAGGCAGCATATTGATGGGTTTTGTTTTTTTATCCATTCTGAAACCCTGTGTCTTTTGTTTGGGGCATTTAGCCCATTTACATTCAGGGTAACTATTGAGAGATATGAATTCAGTGCCATTGTATTGCCTGTAAGGTGATTGTTACTGTTTATTGTCTCTGTTCCTTTCTGATAATACTTTTAGGGTCTCTCTTTGCTTAGAGGACCCCTTTCAATATTTCCTGTAGAGTTGGTTTGGTGTTTACAAACTCTTTCAGTTTTTGTTTGTCCTGGAAGCTTTTTATCTCTCCTTCTATTTTCAATGATAACCTAGCAGGATAAAGTATTCTTGGCTGCATGTTTTTCTCATTTAGTGCTCTGAATATATCATGCCAGTTCTTTCTGGCCTGCCAGGTCTCTGTGGATAAGTCTGCTGCCAGTCTAATATTTTTACCATTGTATGTTACAGACTTCTTGTCCCGTGCTGCTTTCAGGATTTTCTCTTTGTCTCTAAGACTTGTAAATTTTACTATTAGATGGAGGGGTGTGGGTGGGTTCCTACTGATTTTGAGGGGTGTTCTCTGCACCTCCTGGATTTTGATACTTGTTCCCCTTGCTATATTAGGGAAATTCTCTACAATAATCCTCTCCAGTATACCTTCTGCTCCTATTTCTCTTTCTTCTTCTTCTGGAATCCCAATTATTCTAATGTTGTTTCGTCTTATGGCATCACTTATCTCTCGAATTCTTCCCTCGTGGTCCAGTAGTTGTTTGTCTCTCTTTTGGTCAGCTTCTTTATTCTCTGTCATTTGGTCTTCTATATCACTAATTCTGTCTTCTGCCTCATTTATCCTAGCAGTAAGAGCCTCCATTTTTGATTGCACCTCATTAATAGCTTTTTTTATTTCAACTTGATTAGACTTTAGTTCTTTTATTTCTCCAGAAAGGGCTTTTATTTCTCCTGACAGGGTTTCTCTAATATCTTCCATGCCTTTTTCAAGCCCGGCTAGAACCTTGAGAATCGACATCCTGAATTCCAGATCTGACATATTACCAATGTCTGTATTGATTAGGTCCCTAGCCTTCCGTCCTGCCTCCTGTTCTTTTTTTTGTGGTGAGTTTTTCCGCCTTGCTTTTGTCCAGATAAGAATCCGCTGTTCTCCTTGTTAAGTGAACTTGGTCTTGGCTGGATTTCTTGTTGATCTTCTGGGGGAGGGGCCTGTTGTAGTGATTTTCAAGTGTCCCTGCCCCAGGCAGAATTGCACCGGCCTTACCAGGGGCCGGGCTAAGTAATCCTCTCAGGTTCGCTTTTGGGAGCTTTTATTCCCTGAACACTTTCCGTAGAGTTCTGGAGGACAGGAATGAAAATGGTGGCCTCCCAATCTCCAGCTCGGAGGATCCAAGAGCTAGGGGCCCCAGTCTTCAGTGTGCCTTCAGAGAAAAGTGCTTAATCACTCCCATCTCCCCAGCCTCCAGCCGCGCTTGGAGAAAATCGTGCATTATCAGTCCCATCTCACTGGCTTCTGGCTGTGCTCCGAGGTCACCCAGCTTGTGACCAAGTGTCTCTGTCTCTGGCAGAGTCCCACCTGGAGTCTTTGAACCCCATAGATCCCTGAGCTCTCCCAGGTCAGAGTCTCCCTGGATCTTGCGGGGACCCCTCGCACAGAGCACTGGCCCGTGTCACAGACCACGGCTCTAGGAAACCCCAAATTGAGAGCTCACTCCTCAGCTCTGTCTCCGCATCCGGCTTCCCCGCTCTAATACCTGTGAGCTCTGCAACACTCAGACACCCCCGATCCTTCTGTGACCCCGCAGGACCTGAGTCCACGCTGTCCCCGTGAGGTCTTCACCCCAGTTTAGCCTCAGGAGCAATGTCCCTCCATGGTGCAGACTTTTAAAAGTCCTGATTTTGTGCTCTGTTGTTCCGCCACTTGCCGGGAGCCGGCCCCTCCCCCTGGGGTCTATCTTCCCATCGCGTTGGATTCACTTCTCCACTGGTCCTACCTTTTAGAAAGTGGTCGATTTTCTGTTTTTAGAATTGTTGTTCTTCTTTTCTTCGATCTCCTGTTGGATTCGTAGGTGTTCGGAATGGTTTGATAGGCTATCTAGCTGATCTCCTGCTGCCTGATCAAAAAAATAAAATCTTTAACAAAAAAGAAAAGAGAGACTGGGCCTTAACCTTTTTTTTTTTTTTTTTTTTTAGAAAACAAAAAAAGAGAGAGGCAGGCAGGGGGGGGGGGCAGGCTCCCTGCTGAGCAGACAGCCGGATCCCAAGACCTTGATCTTCTTTTTATTTTAGTTTTCATTCCTTACTCTTCAATGTGTGCCACAAGGGGAGACAGAAATATGGAAATTTGACACAGATAACATGGATCAAACTCCAGAGTTCTAATTTACTCCTGTAGATGCTTAATGGACTGAGCCACCCAGGTACTCCTGAACCTTTCTTAATTACAGAAAGTTTGTGCATGTTGTTCTCTCTTCTGTTGTTTCTTCTTCTGCCATAAGATTGTATGATGAGTGATGTGCCAGTAGATGTTTAACAATCAGTTCTTCAGAGGCAGGGGGAAAAAAATTATAGCATTTGTTGATTTCCATTCTATAAAAAATCCCATACGGCTAATTAGCTCAAAATTTTTACCGTGAATGGATTTAAAATTTTGTGATGCTTTGTCTTTATTGAGATGGTAATATATTTTTTCTCCTTTATTTTGTATATGTAGTAAGTTGTATTACTTGACTTTAAATGACTTGGATTCCTGGGATAAATTTGACCTAACCTCAATGCATTTTCCTATTTACATATTGCTGAAATAGATTTACACATATCTGTGAAGGATTTTTATATCTGTGATCAAAAGGGATAATGATCTGTAGCTTTCTACTCCTCTAGCATATTTTTCTGGACTTAGTATCAAACTAATGCTGGTCTTATGAGTTAAAAAGCATTTCTTTTTCTACTGATTTCTAAATAAGTCACTGTAGGATTGGTATTCTTTCTATAAATGCTTGATTTAATTTGTCTTTGAAGTAATATTTGCTTATGTTTCTTTGGGGAAACTTAACTATCTTTTTATTTTACCAGATTTAATATAGAGTAATTCAGATATTCTATTTTTATGTCAATTTTGGTGATTTGTGTCTTTCAAAAATGTATCTGTTTCATCTAAATTGAAGGATTTCTTGGCATAAGATTTTTTCAGATATTCTCATATTACTCATGTAATTCTCATGGGAATCACTCCATTTTTACTCCTGATACTGTTAATTTTTTGAAGTATACTTTTGCTTATTAAGCAAGTCTAGACTGTTGGTATTTTTACTCTCAATATCTTTTAAATGTCAGTTCATTGACTCTAGTTTCCAGTGTTTCTGAGAGAAAGTCTGCTGTTCCTTTTGACTATATCACTGTAATTAAGCTGTTTGAAATTTTTAAAAATTTTAATTTTAAATAAGTCTTCTTATTATAAACTATAATGTTACATAGAAAAAGCACTAAAATCAACAATGAGTTATTATTGCTAATAACTGAGTTCAGTAAATTTTCCACATATATGATCAGCTTAAAGAAACAACAACAAAAACACACACACAAAAAACCCAAACAGAAAACCCAAAGACCAAAACCAAAATCAAAACAAAAGCTTGATCTAAACTTCACACCTCTCACAAAAATTAACTCAAGATAAATCATGGATTTAAATTGTAAATTATAAAAGTTCTAAAGAAGAATACAGCAAGAAAATATTCTAGGCTTAGAACTAGCAAAGAGTTTTTCAACTTGAAACCAAAAGCATGATCCATAAAAATAATAAATAAATGAATTGTACCTCATCAAAATTTAAAACATTTACTCTGTGAATGACACTATGAAAATGATGCAAAGACAAATAGCAGACTGGGAGAAAATATCTCTGAGTCACATACCTGGCAGAAATCTAATATCTAGGATGTTTTAAATTCTCCAAACCCAACATTAAGAAGACAAACGATCTAATTAGAAAATATGCAAAAGACCTTTAACAGTCATTTCACCGAAGAGAATATACAGGTGGCAAATAAGCTACTGAAAAGATGTTCAACATCATTAACCATTAGAAAAATTAAAGTTAAAACTGCAATGAGATATCACAACACATCCATCACAATGACTAAAAATAAAAATAGTAATAATACCAAAAGGTGGCAAGGATGTGGAGAAGCTGCACCACTCATATATTGCAGGAGAGAATGTAAAACAGTACATGATGAACACTAGTTGGGCAATTATTTTCAAGACTAAAAATGGATTCATTATAAGGCCCAGCAGTTGTACCCTTGAGCATTATTCCAGAGAAATGAAGTCTTATTTTCATTTTCCATACAGCACCTTGTACACAAATGTTTATAGTAGTTTTACTCATAAAAGCCCCAGATTGGAAACTCTCTAAAAGTCAAAACAAAAAAACAGAAAACCTCTGGGGGAAAAATTTGGTTACTTTTCAGAATTTCATTCTATCTTTGGTTTCCAGTGTTTTTAATTAGGATGTTCAAGGTGAATTTTTTTTTCTAACTTATTTTGGTTGGGGTTCATTAAGTTTCTTATATGGGGGCCAATGTTCTTCACCAGTTTTGGAAATTCTCAGCAATTGTCTTAAAAATGTCATCTGCTCCATTCTCTTTCTTTCTAATATTCTGGAAATTCAATTAATTGTATATTAAACCATTTGAAAACATTCTCTGTTATTCTATTTTCTTCTTCTTCATTATTATCCCATTATTATCCCTTCATTATTTAATATTTTAGTTTCACCAATTGTATTTTACTGCTTCTATTTTGCACATCCAACAAATTCTTAACATCAGATATTAATTTTTCAACTCTAGAATTTCAACACACTTATTTTTTATTTATTTGTAATTAACAGACTTTGTGTTGGGGGAAGTTTTAGATTTACATGAAACTTATTAGAAAGTAAACAGTTTTTTTATCTTGTTTTATTTTGTTGTTGTTGTTGTTGTTTTGTTTTGTTTTTATGAGAGTGGGGGGGGGAGAGAGAAGAAGGGGAGAGAGGTAGAAAGAGAGAGACTCTTGAGCAGGCTCTAGGCCCAACGCAGAACCCAATGTGGGGCTCAATTCCCAACCCTGAGATAATGGCCTGAGCCGAAATCAAGAGTCAGTTGCTTAACTGACTGAGCCACCCAAGCATCTTGGTAAATAGGGTTTTTATATGCCCTATGAGCCTACTCTCTAGTTTCCTTCTTATTAACATATGTGTGGTCATTTGTTACAATTAATGAACCAATATTTATATATCATTAACTAAATTTATATAGTTTATATCAGGATTCACTCCTTGTGTTATATATCCTATAGGCTAACAAATTTAAAATGATATACATCAATCATTGTAGTAGCACACAGAATAGTTTCATTGCACTAAAAATTCCCTCTGACTACCACTGATCTTTTTATGTCTGTATAGTCTTTCTTTTTCCAAAATGTCATATAGTTGGAATCATATGGTATGTAGTCTTTCAGATTGGCTTATTTCACTTACCAATATGCCTCTGAAATTCTTCCATGTCTTTTCAAGGATTGATAGCTCATTTTGCTTTATTACTGAATAATATCTCATTGTATGGCTATACTACAGTTCATTTATCCACTCACTTATTTTGCTGAAAAACATTTTGATTTCTTCCAACATTGATCAGTTATAAATAAAGCTGCTAATCTAAAACCAAAACAAATAAATAAACTAAAAGTAGAATCAGACTTATAAATACAGAGAACAAACTGATGCTTGCCAAAGAGAAGGGTGTTGAGGGATCAGCAAAGTGGGTGAAGGGGAGTGGGAGATATGGGCTTCCAGTTATGAAATGAATAAGTCATGAGAATAAAAGGTACAACATAAGGAATATAGTTAATGATATTGTAATAGTGTTTTATGGTAACAGACCATAGCTACACTTGTGGCAAACACAGCATAACATACAGAGATGTTAAATCACTGTTATATACCTGAAACTAATGTTTGTGTGTCAACTATACTAAAAAAAATTAAGTAAATAAATCTATAAATATTCATATATAGGTTTTTGTGTGAACGTAGGTTTGGTAAAGGTATGTTTAGCTAGTTAGAAATAGCCAAACAGACTTCCAAAGAGCTATACCATATTGCATCCCCACTGTCAAAGTTCCTGTTGTCCCACATCATTGCTAGCGTTTGGCATTGTGGGTGTTTTGGATTTTGGCCATTTTAATAGGTTTGTAGTGATTTCTCATTATTCTTTTAATTTGCAGTTTCCTGATAACATATGATATGAAACATTTTTCTAATATGCTTATTTTCCATTTGCATATCTTATTTGGTGCTGTGTCTATTAAGGTCTTTGGCCCATTTTTTTAATCTGGTTGTTTGTTTTCTTATTATTGAGTTTTAAAAGTGTGTGCATATTTTGTATACCAGTCCTTTATCAGGTATGTGTTCTTCAAATATTTTCTCCTAGTCAGTACCTTGTCTCTTTATTTTCTTAACCATATCTTTTGAAGATCAGATGTTTTTAATTTTAATGAAGTCCAATTTATTAACTTTGGTGTGTCTAAGACTATTATTGCCAAAACTGAGGTTATCTAGATTTTGTCATATATTATTTCCCAGAAGCTTTTATAGTTTTCATTTTATTTTACTTTTTATTTTATTTTTTAAAAGATCTTATTTATTTATTTGACAGAGAGATCACAAGTAGGCAGAGCAGCAGGCAAAGAGAGAGGGGGAGGCAGGCTCCCTGCTGAGCAGAGAGCGTGATACGGGACTAGATCCCAGGACCTTAGATCATGACCTGAGCTGAAAGCAGAGGCTTAACCCACTGAGCCACCCAGGTACCCCATCATTCTCATTTTACATTTAGGTCTATGATTCTTCTTGAGGTAACTTTCATGAAAAGTATAAGGTCTGTATCTACATTAAATTTTCTTGGGGACACCTGGGTGGCTCAGTTGGTTAAGCAGCTGCCTTCGGCTCAGGTCATGATCCCAGCGTCCTGGGATCGAGTCCCACATCGGGCTGCTTGCTCGGCAGGGAGCCTGCTTCTCCCTCTGCCTCTGCCTGCCACTCTGCCTGTGCTCGCTCTCTCTCTCTAACAAATAAATAAATAAATAAAAATCTTTAAAAAATTTTTTTCTTGTACTTAGATATGCAGGTTTTCCAAAATCATTTGTTTAAAAGACTATCCCCTCTCTGTTGAATTGCCTTTGCACTTTTTACAAAAATCAATTGATTATATTTGATCTATTTCTGGGTTCTCTGTTTTGAACTATTCCTCTATTCTTCCTCATATATTTATATGTATGGTATATAATATCATACTATATTATATGTATACATATATAATACATATTTCTAAATATTTACTTTTCTGTTTAATTATTCTCTGCAGAAATTCTTCATCATCTAACCCATTTTTGTCAATTTTTTCCTGCAATTTCTTTACCAGATTTATAATGCTTATTTCTAATACATTATTTTTAAATTGTAATGTCAGAATCTGTGTGGATCTGCTTTTATTGTATATTTTCACTTTTGCTTCTGTGTCATGTTTTTAAACCTCCTATATGTTTCATATATTTTTGCTGTATTCTGGACACCAGGTTTAAGCAAAAACAATAGAGACTGAAGTTAACATTATTTTTCACCAAACAGGGCATACAAATTCTACAGTCAGGAAGATAAGGAGAGAGAATGCTCCCTTTGATTTTTACAAATTTTTTTTCAGGTATTGAGCCGGGTTTGAGCTGTGTGTGATTTTAATTAATTTCAATTCACATTTGGCTTTTAAAATATTCATTGTGGATCTTGGGGGATTTTTTGTGTTCTTATTTTTTCTTAATTTTTATTTTAGGACTCTTTCTCTTGATGTTTTTTTGGGCTATAAATACTTCATGGCTATGAGAGATTTTCTTCTTGTAGCATACACCCACCTCCCTGCCACCTCTCCTACAATGCTACAATGACAGGTAGTAGGCCAGAAGAGCAGGCAAGCAGGGAGGACTAGATCTATATTTGGGGAGCTTCCTGATTCCTTTCATCATGCATGGCCATTACAGATTTGAAGTTTTCTTCTTACCCTACCAATGTCCTGAGAAACATGACCCATAATCACAGTGCTTTAAGCACTTAAATGTATATTGAGACTCATTGAATATTAATGCCATCACTGGGCAAGATGTACTATTTTGTTCCCAATTAGGAAATGAGAAAACTGAGGCAAAGGGATATTTTTAAAAAATCCAACCTTGCCCAAGGTCATATGAAATTCAAATTCTGCAATCAGTGGAATGAGCTTGCTTTCAGAACTACCCCTAGAAAATTGCTTTCTGTGGCATGGACAGTATAGTTACCAGTAAAATGTATCTTATACATATCTCAATCTATCTTTGTTCTTTTGAGACCCTTAGGTATAGTTGTTTCTTCTATCAGAAACTGTTTGAATAAAGAAGTCCATGTCTGGGGACACCTGGGTGGCTCAGTCAATTAAGCATCTGCCTTCAGCTTAGGTCATGATCTCAGGATCCTGGGATTGAGCACCACATCAGGCTGTCTGTGCACTGGGGGGAGTCTGTTTCTCCTTCTCCCTCTTCGTCTGTGCTCTCCTACCCTCTCTCTTTCAACTAAATAAAATCTGGGGGAAAAAAAAGAAGTTCATGTCTATTCCATTTCTGTGTCTTTTCAGATGGTACCATGTATCATACCCAATACTGTTCCACTAGCATCAGTTGATGGGCTTACACTTTCTCCTGATCATCATCTTCTCTTCATGTATGCCTGCTTCCTGGCTCCACCTGGTTTTGAGCCCTCTTGTGTTAGCCTTGTGCTTATACTTTGGACACAGTGAGGATCTGGCTATTTATTATCCCATGACCCATCTCAGAGAGCCTCCATCACTTGCAGCTTCTGATCACAGCAATGTTCTTTCCCTGGCCCTGGGATCCCACATAGGCTTTGTACCTTCTACGATTTTTTGCTAGAAGGAATTTAGATGAAAACAGGAATATAGCATTTATAGCTTAGATGTATTCGTTATTAGACATTTGGGTGTGAATCACATGCTGATAAATATTATTCTGAGTCTAGAACCAATTATACTGGGTTATTAAATTTTGTATTTTGTGTTTCCATAAAAAAACTATTCAACTATAAATGGAGCTAAAGCTAAATTTAAAAACCCAGAGGTTAGATAATGTAGGTTAGATAATGCAGATAATGGTATTTTATGTCTCAGGTTTTGGGCAAGATTGAGGATGAAGTAATTCAAGTTGAAGTAATATTCCAAGGGTCACCTCATACTAAGCAAAGAGCCACTGTTCACACAAGTGGATAGTCCACCAACATTCATTTGTATGAATGTGAAAGACCATCATTGGCATTTAGAAAACAACTATTCACATTCTGAGCTCTAATTTTCATGACCAAGATTAGTAAGAGAATGGGAAAAATCACACTATCAGTTATTTTTCCAAGAGTACAAGAATGTGTCTCTAATATCTTTTGTTCTTAGGAGTACATTTTCCTTAAGATGAAAAATGACAACTCAATATGAATGTTCTCTCCACAGAGCTGAGAACTAAGTCCACAGAGAAACATACTAATTTTCTAGCCAATGAGTATTTTGACGTTTAAATAATCTAAATACTATGAACAACTGCTTTAGTTGTAGAGAAAATACATTCAGAAATGAAGTAACCGTCCCAGATAATGACAACTGCAGCCCACCCTCATTCCTGCATTTAGTGAAGGCCTGTCAGGCTGTCTTTTCTTGTGAAGTTCCACAGAGAGTCACATTAAGGGGGTGAATGCTTCCATTTCAGGTTCCATTTAGGCCACCCTATTAACTTTCTGTTAAAAGCTTTTTCTTTTTTTTCCCCCCATTTGAACATTTTCTTGTAAAATCTATGGCCGGAAGAAAAATTCCTTTTAGAAAACTTTGACTGAAATATAGAAGCAGTTTTTAAGTTATAAGCCTTTGAAAAGAAGTGTAGGTTCTCTAGCTCTCTCAAAAAAAAAAAATCAGTTCTATCTTTTATTTTGTATATAGTCTTAAATAGAGTCTGATATAAAACTCCAAATCTGCATTTATTTTATGGTACCTAGTTGAAGACCACTAGGTTAACATTTTTGGTGAAATTTAACTTATTACTTTTTTTAATTGAAATTCCTGAGCACTGCAACCCTGGGGTGAGGCTATTCACTGCTTTATCCAATACTTGCAGGAATAAAAATGGCAGAATCGTTATCCTGAACCAATTCCCTCATTGTCCCCTGTGCAACATTTGTAAAGAAATCACTTGGCATCTCATAGAGGCCCGCTAATGGCTTAAATTATGATTAGCCAGAACAGCAGTAAAGGGATAATTCGAGGATGCCCATTAGGACCTTCTTTCCCTAAATACCAAGTGTGCTATTTCTTATTATTATAGCTTAAGCCCTTTTCATGCTGAGGACTTCAGGGAGGTTTCTGCAGTCATTTGTGGATGTTCAGACCCCTGGAAAGTACTCACTATGAAGAACTAAGATCACATTAATGAGAATCCTATAAGAGTGATGGATTAGTCCTGTTTTGAGAAGCTTGGTATAACTCAGATTATGTTCATTTAAGTCTTGATGATGAAAGTTCTTCAGTCAAGAGACTGAAGAGAGGTAATAAAGGATGCTGTGAAAGAGAAAGTAGACTATCCAAACAAACTCTGTTCACAGGGAAACCACACTATCCAGACAACATGGACAGATTGGTCAGAGAATGGTGGAGACGGATTTATAAATGAGGTAAGGGATCTTGTAAACCAGCTAAGAAACCTACGTTCATCCATAGTCCTTAAGCAGTGAAGGAATTATCTATGGAGGAAAATGATGATGTATTTGAATTGGAAAGTGCATTCCAATCAGGAAAAATCAGAGAAGGTAGATCAAAAGGAACAATCGTGGGAGAAAGAAAACCCATCAAGAAATTTGTAATCTGAATGAGGGATAATGAAAGAGTTACAACAATGTCTGAGAAGGAAAGGAATGGAGTTAATATACTTTGGAAATATAGAGTATGATGTGTTTAAAGATTATTTGAAGATTTTACATGGGTAGAAAAGGAAATTGCAGATATAGTTTTCAGTATGTTTATTGAGCAGTAATATAAGGTGCTGTAGAACTCTGTACTTATCTTTCGTATCAAATTGATTTGTCATATCAAATTTGATTTGTT
>ML110184.1:40952-101805 GCA_003697995.1 Taxidea taxus jeffersonii | reverse complement strand
GCAGACCGTGCGTGCCCGTAGACCGCGCTCAGAGAAAATCGTGTGTAAGCAGTCCCGTCTCACTGGCTTCTGGGAGTGCTCCGAGCTCACCCAGCCTGTGACCAAGCATCTCTGTCTCTGGCAGAGTCCCACCTGGAGTCTCCGGACCCCGTAGATCCCTGAGCTCTCCCGGGTCGGAGTCTCCCCGGATCTTGTGGGGACCCCTCGTACAGAGCACCGGCCAGTGCCACAGAGCACCGGTCCGTGTCACAGACCACTAGGAAATCTCGGCTCTGTCTCCGCAGCCGGCTTCCCCGCTCTAATACCTGTGAGCTCTGCGACACTCAGACACCCCCGATCCTTCTGTGACCCCGTGGGACCTGAGTCCACGTTGTCCCCGTGAGGTCTTCACCCCAGTTTAGCCTCTAGAGCGATGTCCCTCCGTGGAGCCGACTTTTAAAAGTTCTGATTTTGTGCTCCGCCGCTTGCCGGGAGCCGGCCCCTCCCCCTGGGGTCTATCTTCCCGTCGCGTTGGATTCACTTCTCCGCTGGTCCTACCTTTCAGAAAGTGGTCGATTTTCTGTTCCTAGAATTGTTGTTTTTCTTCTCTTCGATCTCCTGTTGGATTTGTAGGTGTTCGGAATGGTTTGATAGGCTATCTAGCTGATCTCCTGCTGGCTGATGTCATCTCAGCCTCCTACTTCTCCGCCATCTTGACTCCTCATGAGCTTTTATAGTTTTATAGCTAGCTATAGGTATTTCTTTTCTAGGAACATCCCTAGAGATTAGGCAAACAAGACAATGTGCTCTGAATTAATAACCAGGTACACAACCCATGTAGAATCAGAATGTCTTTGTTGACAAAGTAGGCACTACATTAAATGAGTAGACTCAGCATCACTCTTTTATAATTTTACTTTCTTCACATCATGATAAACACTAGTGAATATGTGATTGTCAAATGCTGCTAGCCAGGCTTTTGAAATTAAGAATCTTCTAGTCCATATGATATCTTTTTTTTAAGATTTGGGGTTAAGTGTATTTTTGGATGATGAAGATTAGAATTCCATACATGTCTCTTATATTATAGAGAAGGAGATGCTGAGGAAAGCCTGGGGTCACCCAGTGATCCAAGTTTCTCTCCTGTTTCCTGGAGTATTAGTGGCAAATACCTAGCTGGAGCCTTGGAAAAGATGGTGAATATTTGGCAAGTTAATGGTAAGAGTCATGCCAATACTAGCAAAATACTGAAGATACTTTTTAAGCCTTTTTTTCTAGCTTTCTGAGTCCAAACAGTGGCTTCCTTTCACCTTGAAATTCACAGTCTATTCATCAGCTATCTAGATATATGCATATTATGGTTTAAATTAAAGAGGATGATGGGGGCACCTGGATGGCTTGGTTAAGCATCTGCCTTCAGCTCATGTCATGATTCCAGGGTCCTGGGATGGAGTCTCACTGAGAGCTCACTGCCCAGCAGGTTATCTGCTTCTACTTCTCCCTCTCCCTCTGTCTCCCCTGGAATCATGCTCTCTCTCAAATAAATAAGTCTTTTTAAAACCTAATTAAAGAGGATATGCTCATTTCCTGACTCTTTCTAAGAGTTTCGACCAGTCTGGTAGCTATAAACTAAAAATTCTTTTCATGTACTACCGCAAGTGTTCAGAATAGGATTTGAGCTGTGAATTTTTAGTGATAGATTCTTTTGAATCACTTGAAATACTTCTATTTAAATTGTCCATTTCACAAGAACAGACTCTTGTAAGTGTCTTATACCATGTCCCTGAAAAGTAAAAATTGTTATTGTAATCTTGGGCTTATCCATATTTTTGTTTATTTTTGCATATTTAAAGAATGGTTATTCTGTTTCACATATTTGAAGGAACAGCTAGCCTTAACTGTAGGGAGATTTCTTATGTTTGATTTTCAGTAATTACAGGAAAGAACTTAAGCTTTTGACATTTCTACACTGAATATTTTCCTTTACTCCCTCTTTAATAAAACTGTCATTTTTGTCCCATTAGTGGTTATAGAAAAGCCTATGAATTTGATAATCATGTGCAGTGTATAAATGAAGGATCCTGCCTTGTAGTTGTATTCATTCTTAGGCTCTTAGGAAATTGGGGACTGCCTTGAGTCTACTATTAGAATTAAGTAATAGTTATTTTTGTATTACTGTTTTTGAGAAATAAGTAACAACTATTAACATTCTCTCCCTATTTAGGAGGAAAAGGATTAGTAGATATTCAGCCTCATTGGGTATCTGCCCTGGCTTGGCCAGAGGAGGGTCCAGCTACAGCCTGGTCAGGAGAGTCTCCAGAATTATTGTTGGTGGGACGGATGGATGGATCTCTTGGACTGATTGAAGTTGTTGATGTATCCACCATGCACCGTCGAGAATTGGAGCATTGCTATCGAAAGGATGGTAATGACTGGACTTTTGTCTAACTGAGAATGTATTCCCCCAGTCAAGAAAGCTTAATTTTTTTGGCGCTTGCTTTAAAAAATGCTGAGTGAATATTACTTTTGGCGATTTCTCTAAATTGTCTGGTTGATATTTCATTTTAATTAGTTACCAAGTTGAAAGATATTTCTCTTCAAACACCTGTAAATATCTCTGCCAAAATGAGATCTAATAGTATTACATTTATCGCTCATCCTTTGTGTATCTGAACACTTAGAGTAGGGCTCCAAGTCTCGTTGTTAATAATTACAACAATTACAAGTTAGTAATGTCCAAGACAAAAAATTATAATCATTGTTAGAGGTGAAATTGAGGAAGTGGCAGGAGGAGAAGTTCTGGTGTGAGAAGAGATAGTAGGAAGTCTACTTTAATTTATTTTCTCCATGTTCCCTTTGGATGCATAGGCCTATCTTATTACATAGTTGTTTTGGAGGAGTGGAGCATTTCACAGATAACAGTCCCAGGTTACATGGTATTCTGTTAGCAGAATATAACAAGGTTTTTGTTTTGTTTTGTTTTAATTTAGTTTTTTTAAATCGATAATACTTTGATGGGGTTGAAAAATTTTGAAGTTTAAAAAGATAAACAGTGAAAAGTCTTTTCCCACCTACTCAGTTCCCATGTTCCCATTCTACTCCCACAGAGAAACATTGTTGTTGTTTTTTAACCTGCTTATAGCCTTCCAGGGTTATATGTACTTAAAGAAGTAAATATGAATATAGATTGTTAGAAATGGGACATGTATGGTAGAATATGGAAACACACTGAGTAGGGATTATTAACCAAAAGAAGGGACAGGTAATTTTCTTTCTATGACTTGGGTTATTTCATTTCTCAGTTTCATGGTAAATTCTGGTCCAAAAGGAAAGAAGCCAGTACATTAACTTGGAATCAGCAAGGAAATTTAATTTTTTAATAATCACCTGAAAAAAAAATGAAAGATTAAAAATGAGGGTAGTCCTTATTACTTACAAATAACACTTTGGGGTGCTTTGGTGGCTCAGTCGTTTAAGTGTCTGCCTTTGGCTCAGGTCATGATCTCCAGGGTCCTGGGAGTGAGCCCCACATTCAGCTTCCTGTCCAGTGGGGAGTCTGCTTCTCCCTCACCCTCTGCCTGCTGCACCCCCTGATTGTGCATGTGCTTGTGCTCTCTCTGTCAATAAATAAATAAAATCTTTTTAAATAAATAAATAAGACTTTTAAAATAGGTTACACAGAATTCCTGCTCTTAGCCTAATAATAATGTCTAATACATTAAAGATTTGGAAACTTCTTGCGGTGATTGTGGTAGCATATATTTGTTGCAAGATCTGTCTTAAGTTAGACAATGACAAAGGAGTCACTTATATTTTCTTTTTTAAATTTTTGTTTTTATCATGTTAGTGTCTGTAACTTGCATTGCTTGGTTCAGTGAAGATAGACCATTTGCAGTGGGGTATTTTGATGGAAAGTTGTTACTGGGAACAAAGGAACCACTTGAGAAAGGAGGCATTGTTCTAATTGATGCACATAAGGTAAAACATCTTTACCAGATGGTTACTTTTTCTTGTTTTTTATTATATAGTATTGCTTGATACTAGTTTTTTAAAACTGTTTACATCATTTGATATTCTCTTGTTAACAAAGTCTTTGGACCATGTATATGTATGGAAGAGTCTGTGTAAGAAAGCTATCAAGCCAAGAAAGAAAACCAAAACAGTGAAATAGGAACACCCCCTCGAATGCTAGAAATTCCATCTTTGAAGAATGATTCCTTTACCTTAAAAAGAGGCTGCTGGTTCTAATGCTTCAGGGCTATCTAGGCAAGTGGCATTAGTGAATGAAGCCACGAGTTGGAAGGTGTGAAGGGGGTAAAAATAAAAAAGCGTCAGAAGAACACAGTGATGACAACTGTATAAACACACAGTATGTCTTAGATTCTCATAATATTCACTATTTTATTATGAAGGGTCCCTGTTTTTTAAGTCTCTTTTCATATTTTAATGATTACAAGTCAATAAAAGTACCTGTTAAAGTGCTAATGAAAGATGAATATTCCTTCTGAATCAGAATTTCATAATTCATTTATTCAGCTAACATTTACTGAACTTTGGCTGCAGCAAATATATATAATGCAGACTATACTGCAGGGTGAGTTAGTCTAGTGATTGGGAATGATACGACAGTATCTTATTTGCATAAAATGTTGATTTCAAAATAATTGAGTAATGGAACTATGGGTCATAAATTACTGAGTTTAAAAGTATTTGTGAAGGAAGCATTACCATGATTTTTTTTTTCTCTTCTTAACATTTTAAGGATACTCTTGTTAGTATGAAGTGGGACCCAACAGGCCATATTCTTATGACATGTGCCAAAGAAGAAAATGTGAAACTCTGGGGGCCTATTTCAGGATGCTGGCGTTGTCTACATTCACTCTGCCATCCATCTATTGTAAATGGCATTGCTTGGTGCAGCCTCCCGGGGAAAGGATCCAAATTGCATTTACTGATGGCTACGTATGTTGTAATTTGTGTGTGTGTGTGTGTGTGTGTGTGTGTGTGTGTATCTTAATTTTTATATAAGTATAGACTGTTCCTTGCATTAAATATGGCTTCTCAGTAGTCTTAAATGGCTTATTGCCTGTTACTACTCTTCTAATATGTAATACCATAACATCATCTTGGACAAATGAAAAACAGTTTTCCAATGTGGACCTTGCATGCTATCTCTTTAACTGAGTGTGATGTTGCTAGAATTTCAATTCTATTTGTATTTCTTGTAAAAGGATTATAGCATACCTATTATAGATAATTTTAAAAATAATATTGTAGTAGTTTTGTCAGGTCTTAATTGCTATTTGAAAATATGTTTGTTTACTTCTGCATATTGACATGTTTTGGGTTTTTTTTGTGATTTTTAAAATTTTTTAATTTTTTAAATTTATTTTTGTGATTTTTTTTTTAAGTGGCTGTCAGAGTGGCTTAGTATGT
The DNA here is from genome assembly GCA_003697995.1 of Taxidea taxus jeffersonii. Taxonomy (NCBI): domain Eukaryota; kingdom Metazoa; phylum Chordata; class Mammalia; order Carnivora; family Mustelidae; genus Taxidea; species Taxidea taxus. The sequence goes on along the minus strand of ML110184.1, from coordinate 96,390 downwards.
GTTTGGCGTATTCCACAAGATATCACACAGACAAGTGTGACTAGTTCAGAAGGATGGTGGGACCAGGAGTCCAGTTGCCAGGTAAATGTTGTGGTGCGTTTGAAAACCTCATTTGAAAGCATAGATGCTGTATGTTATCAAAGTAGTCCTCCATTGATTACTGACATACTCAATACTTAGTATCCAAAAGGGCAAGATCCATTAGGGAAACATGAATAATTGTCATACTTTGTGTGTTTTCCGAATTAGTTTTAATTTTTGGAGTCAGTACAGCATGTTTGCTTGTTAAAGTGAGATATTTGAGAAATATTGAGTGGTGATCATTTATGGCATTGGATATATTGGACACTACAGATAGAGAAGTCCCAAGTTTAGTCTTCGGTACAGTTAAATAGCACTGCTGTCCAACCCCTGTCCAACCAGAGTACCTCGTGCTGATACCAGAATTCCACCTATGAAGAATAATTCCTTACCTTAAACAGAGGTTACAAATTCAGATAGATGCTTACAGAGCCATCTAGAAGCTGGGAGGTGGAGGTGTGGAGAGGCTGAAAACGAACAGAAAACCTAGAAGCATGCATGCTTCCTATAAAGGACACAGCTGCCACACTTGATTGTCACCCTCCAGAAATGAGACTATTGTTACCAGACTGTCTCATTTTTTTCTGATAGAAGTACAAAATCCAGTGATTTAAGTAAAATCTCCCAATATTAAACCTTGGCACCTGATTTAAAATTCTTTAAAACACAGGTGATCAAATGGCCTCCTTGAGCTAACAGTTTGCACCTCTGTTGCTTTGTCCTTTGCTCATGATGCAAATACCCCGAGTGTTTGCATCTTTGGGTAATTAAGTACATCTGGTATACTGCATCATAACTAGAAGGAAAAGGGAGCTTAAGTGAGGGAGAAAGGGGTAAAGAGGGAGAAGTAAGTAGCTCATTAATGGAAGGAAAATATCACATAAGTGGAGGTGGGAACACTAGAGATAAATCTTATTTGCTGTTTGTACTAGAGAGTAGCCCTTTGCACAGGCCTTTACCTATCTCACTTCCAAAACCTGCACAGCAAATATGAAAATAGACACCATGTAGCAGATAGCCATGGGCCAACAAAAAGAAGTACCTGGTTAATAGAGAACCGACGTGTGCAGTTCATGAATTTTAGGAGCTAAAAATGAAAATTACATAAAGCTAAATTTAAAAATTAAAACATTCATTTAAAAGCTGAAGTTCGGGGCGCCTGGGTGGGTCAGTGGGTTAAGGCCTCTGCTTTCGGCCCGGGTCATGATCCCGGGGTCCTGGGATCGAACCCCACATCAGGCTCCCTGCTTGGCAGGGTGCCTACTTTCCTTCCTCTCTCTCTCTGCCTGCCTCTCTGCCTACTTGTGATCTCTATCTGTCAAATAAATAAATAAATAATCTTTTAAAAAAATAAATGAAAAGCAGAAGTTAGGGGACACCTGGGTGGCTCTGTGGGTTAAGCTTCTGTCTTCGGCTCAGGTCATGATCTCAGGGTCCTGGGATTGAGCCCCGAATCAGGCTCTCTGCTCAGCAGGAGTCTGCTTCCCCTCTCTCTCTCTCTGCCTGCCTCTGCCTGCTTGTGATCTCTGTTAAATAAATAAATAAAATCTTTAAAAAAGAAAAAAAAAACAGAAGTTAGAATTTTTCTATCTCTGAGAAATAATGAAAACCTAAAAATGTAATTTCTGCCAGTTTGAAGAATAGGAAATTCACTTGAAAGTATTCAAAAAAAGATGAAACTCAGCTTCAAAGGAGCAAAGGAGAACCAGGTTGATATTTTATTTTCTCAAGCTACGAGAAGCCTAGAAGAAAGTTATCCTTTCCTCCTCCCCAATTTTATGCTAAATTATAAAATGCAAAATTTCTAAGAATTCTAGATCTTGAATCTTTAAGTTTGTTTTAATTTCAATATGTGTTAAAAATAAAAATGAATTGCAGGATGGATATAGGAAATCGACCGGAGCCAAATGCGTTTATCAGCTGCGGGGACACATCACCCCTGTCCGGACTGTTGCCTTTAGTTCCGATGGCTTGGCCCTCGTGTCTGGTGGACTAGGTGGCCTCATGAATATTTGGTCTTTAAGGGTAAGAATGTAGATGTTATTTTTTTCTTAAGAAATATTTATACATTAACTTATATTTGATAAAATTTAACTCAGCTAATCTTAGGAATATTTTGTGTACTAGTATCTTCAATACTGAAGAAACTGTTTTCAAAATTCTCCATCCTTTAATTTTTCTTACTGATAGAATTTCAAAGTCATCTAGAAAAGACCCGGGAAAATTGGATAGTTACTATGTAATTGGACATTGCTAAATTTAGCCGGTGTAGATTTTAGAATATGTTTTTGTGAATGTGAAGTATAAATTTAAAATGTAAGTAAGGACTAGGGTGCCTGGGTGGCTCAGTGGGTTAAGCATCCGACTTTTGACTCAGTTCATGATCTTGGGGTTGTGAGATTGAGCCCTGAGCTGGGCTCTATGCTCAGTGGGGAGTCTGATTGGGATTCTTTCCCTTTCCTTCTCAGCCTGCTCATGCCTCTACCCACCACCCCAGCTCGCTCTTGTGCATGTGCTCTCTCACTCTCAAAATAACTAAGTCTTTAAAAAATAAATAACTAAATAAAGACTAAGTGATATGTACTGATATAAATACATCTCATTTTAGGATGGCTCTGTCTTACAAACTGTTGTGATAGGCTCTGGAGCTATTCAGACCACAGTATGGATTCCAGATGTCGGGGTAGCTGCTTGCTCAAATAGATCAAAGGTAATTTTACAATTACACTAAATTCTAGAGTACCTCTATAAGGTACCCTGAAATTGTAGTCTAAGCAGCCCGCTTTATGTAGGAGAGGAGAAAATCGCTATCCAGAAAGATTATTAACCTGCCCAGGATAATGTAACTATTTAGTGACATAAGGAAAACTAGAACCCAGGCCTCCTGATTATAATCTAGTACTCTTCCTACTATGCCCTAGACTTTGGTGAAAATGTTTAATTATTGAACAACTTATTTTCCACTGGATGTTATAAAGTGGATTTTTACTTCCTGCCATGATTTGAGATAGCACTAAACTATCTCAAGAGAATTTTTTCTAAAAAGGCAGACCAAAGACACTTAACTCAAGTATACAAAATCTTTCTTGGCTTTGAAATATAATATTTTAGTAAAATAAAACAAAACAAAACAAAACAAAGAAAACAATACTAGCCCCTACTGTGAAGTTAATTCTGACTTGACATTATCTCCTGCAGTCTTGGTCTTCATACCCTTAATGAAGTAGCCAGTGTGCTACTTTAATTTACATTTTATTAGTTAAAAGATTTTTAAATTGAGCTATAAACCTGCATGAACAGTCCTCCTAGAAGTAGAATATAGAATAAGAGCCAGGGCAGTGGTAGGCTGCCAGTCAGAGCAGTGCTGCTTCTTTTGCAGATGTGTTCCTCGGCAGGCAGAGCACTCTTTCCTCTGCTGCCCTGTGTCTTGTCAGGCTTTTGAAATATCCTAGATACCTTGTCCTCCAAGTCCTGTGAAATAGTAATGAATTCACATGTCTCTTTAAGGAGAATCAGCAAAATGCAAGGTAGCTCACAAATTTTAGGGTTACTTCTTACTCACTTGTTATTATGTAGACAAAATTTAGGCTGTTTTTTGAAGTTCATAGGTATTAAAGGTATAGCATAAAATGTCCAAAAAGCCAAGTGTTCAGTGTAGTCACTGGAAGGAATTTCAGAAATGAATGGTAATAGAATTCTTTCTGTGTTATCTTTTACTTAAACAAACGTATCATGCGGCATGATTCATTTTCCATCAGGATGTTTTGGTCGTGAATTGTACATCAGAGTGGGCTGCTGCCAATCACGTTTTAGCAACCTGTAGGACAGCACTGAAACAGCAAGGTGTTCTGGGATTAAACATGGCTCCCTGCATGAGAGCATTTCTGGAGCGGCTCCCTGTGATGCTTCAGGAGCAGTATGCCTATGAAAAGGTAACTGAGGACATTCACTGCCGCAGAGCTATAGGGGACTGCTGCTCTGGAATTTGAATTGCAGCTTTGAATTTATTCCTCAAGAGCATACAGTCTGAAAAAAAATGAGTGGTGCTGTTTGGCAGAATCAAATAAAGTTAAATCATGTCTAAAATTGTTGTTCAGGGGGCGCCTGGGTGGCTCAGTTGGTTAAGCCACTGCCTTTGGTTCAGGTCATGATCCCAGGGTCCTAGGGATCGAGCCCCACATCAGGCTCCCTGCTCAGCGGGGAGTCTGCTTCTCTCTCTGCCTCTGGCTGCCACTCTCCCTGCTTGTGCTGTCTCTCTTTCTCTCTCTCTGACAAATAAATAAATAAAACCTTAAATAAATAAATAGATAAAACGGTTGTTCAGTAATCTTCAGCCTGCTTTTACTTTATTTTAGTGGGAGTAAAATTTTAAAATAACCCTCAGATTTGTATAGTGTTTGCATAATTTTTTGCTCAGATTACTTATTCACTCCAGAACTTCTTACAGGACATGTGCTGCAGAGTTTCATCTTACCTTTTCTGACCCATGAATCTATTTTTGTGTCGTTTTGCCATCCTGAAGTTGGGAGGTGTGGGGGTGGATATGGGTGGCAGAGTGAACATTCTCTTTTTATCGGGCGAATCCATGTGGAAAGTCTAGTGGAAGAGCTAAGGCTGAACTGAGTAGGGTCCTTTAGTACTAGAATGAGGAATAAGGGAATTCGGACCTGTACCCCAGGCTGTGATCTTGTGTAGTCAGTCTTCTAGCACTCACTAGTGCTGCCCCAAGCAGAGCTCTTTGGGTTTTTTTTCTTCATTTTTGGCCAAGGTACATTAATAACAGTTAGCTGTTACTGCATCTGGTTAACTTCACTGATGCATTTGCCAAAAAAAAAAAAACACTTAGCGTGTCATGGAGTTGCTCTGCCACAGTTAGGGAGGGATTTTCTTGTAAAGGAGGAAATGTGAGAAGGGAGCAGGTCGTTGTGGTTTAGTTACTTTCTACTGCTATTGCTGCTGCTGCTTCTTCTTCTTATTATTATTATGCATGAAAAACTATAGTGAAAATATACTGCTAAATGCATGGGTCCTGGGTTGGATCCTGGAGCAGAAAAGGGGCATTAGAGGGAAAAACCAAATAAAGTTCTGTGGTTTAGTTGGTGTTATAGCCAATATTAATTTCTTGGTTAGATAAGATGTTATGAAGGATTTACAAGAATTCTCTGTACTAGCTCTGTAACTCTCTGTATATCTAAAATTATTTCAAAGTAAAAATCATTTAAAAAAATTTTTTTTTGTTTTTTAAAATTCCACTTAGTGAACATACAGGATAATAATAGTTTCAGGTGTAAAAAAGAGTAAACTTAAAAAATACAGTTATAGATTTTCAGAATACAGTAGGTTAATTTATAATATTTGGTACAGGCTCTTCAATTTGACCTTCTTGTATTTCCTCTTAGCCTCATGTGGTTTGTGGTGATCAGCTTGTACATAGCCCTTACATGCAATGTCTGGCTTCCCTCGCTGTGGGACTGCATCTGGATCAGCTGTTATGTAACCCTCCAGTGCCACCACACCACCAGAGCTGCCTCCCCGACCCAGCATCCTGGAATCCAAATGAGTGGGCCTGGTTAGAATGTTTCTCCACCACCATAAAGGCTGCTGAAGCCCTGACCAATGGAGCACAGTTTCCAGAATCTTTTACTGTTCCTGATCTAGAGCCTGTTCCAGAGGATGAACTTCTATTCCTAATGGTAAGCCATGATAGGAGCTGCTGCTGTCTGCAGCTGAGATTGTATAGCTAGAAGCCTGCCCTTAGATAAACTTAATGTATTTTGCTTTTAGGTATTCAGTCACTTTCAGTCTTACGGCAGCCCCCTACGGTGACAGAGATTGCTTATACGAGAACTGTGGACCTCCCATAAACTTGTTGGCTTTCTGTGACATGGTCCCGTATTTTCTCCCCTTTTGTCCATAAGTTCCTTGTTTGGTACCTGACTTATACATATTTTAACATCTTTTCCTGGGTCATCTGGGGGGTTTATTTCACATATAGATTCTTTTTTTTTTTTTTAAGATTTTATTTATTTATTTGTTAGAGAGAGGGCAGGAGTGAGCACAGGCAGACAGAGAGGCAGGCAGAGGCAGAGGGAGAAGCAGGCTCCCTGCTGAGCAAGGAGCCCGATGTGGGACTCAATCCCAGGATGCTGGGATCATGACCTGAGCCGAAGGCAGCCGCTTAACCAACTGAGCCACCCAGGCGTCCCTCACATATAGATTCTAAATTATTTGACACTTTAATCGTGTTTTCATCACCATAAAATGAGAATATAGAAGAGCATTCTAGTTGTCATTTCTTTGATTGTATTTGGCAACATCCAGATGTAGAAAGTGTGATGTAGATGAGATGCCTGTGTAGGCAGAGCAGGCCAGTGCTTGCTCTAACAACCTATTTACTTAGTTAAGATTTACATATATAAACATTTGAATACAAAGATACGGATAATAAAACAAATATGAATTGAGAGAAATTAGGTATAAAATATAATTTTATTTAAAAAAATTTTCTAGGGTCGCCTGGGTGGCTCAGTGGGTTAAAGCCACTGCCTTCGGCTCAGGTCATGATCCCAGGGTCCTGGGATCGAGCCCCACTTCGGGCTCTCTGCTCGGCAGGGAGCCTGCTTCCCTTCCTCTCTCTCTCTCTGCCTGCTTGTGATTTCTGTCAAATAAAAAAAAAAAAATCTTAAAAAAAAATTTTTTTTTTTCTAAAGATTTTATCTATTTGAGAGAGAGAGAAACAGATATAGAGGGAGCACAAGCAGGGAGGAGAGGGAGAAGCAGCCTTCTTGCTGAGCAGGGAGCCGGACCCTGGCAGAATACAATTTTAATTAAGAAGTGTCCTTCAGGGGCATCAGTTAAGCGTCTGCGTTTGACTCAGGTCATGGTCTCAGGGTCCTGGGATCCAGCCCCTCGTCGGGCTCCCTGCTCAACGAGGAGTCTGCTTCTCCCTCTCCCTCTGCCTACCACCCGCTTGCACTCTCTCGTGTACTCTCTCTCTTAAATAAATAAGTAAAATCTTAAAAAAAAAAAAAAAGCTGTGTCCTTCTGAGCCTATTTGCTCCAAATATGTCATTTTCTAGATGAGGAAATTGAAGCCTAGAAAGATGAAGTGACCTGCCTATTGCTGTATAGGGAGTTCACGGAGGTGGTAACTCCTGCACACGACCTTGTACATGTTGGTGCTCAGAAAACCTAAATGGTTAACTTTGAATTACCAATGTGACAGTGATAGTGATAGTTGGTCATAAAGTGTTTATGATAAAGGGAAATATTAATAATGCATAGTCAAGTTTGGCATAATTATAAAACTGCTCTTAATTTCTTAAAATATTAAAAAATGTTCTTATAGTATTTACTAGGTTCTTTTATGGAAAGAAGACTTAGTTGTTAATTAATAACATCTTGGGGCGCTTGGGTGACTTAGTCCGTTAAACATCCAGGTTTTGATCTCAGCTCAGGTCTTAATCTCAGGGTCCTGAGTTCAGGCCCCATGTTGGAGGGGCTATTTTTTTTTTCCTAAAAAAAAAACAGATAAATCTTGGTGTGCCTGGGTGGCTCAGTGGGTTAAGCCTCTGCCTTTGGCTCAGGTCATGGTCTCAGGGTCCTGGGATCAAGCCCCGTATCAGGCTCTCTGCTCCGCAGGGAGCCTGCTTCCCCCTCTCTCTCTTCCTGCCTCTCTGCCTCCTTGTAAGCTCTCTCTATCAAATAAATAAATAAAATCTTTTTTAAAAAAAATAAATCTTGATAACCAAGATTCATACTGATGTTTGCTGTGCCTTGCAGGATAACAGTAAATGGATTAATGGCATGGATGAACAAATTATGTCTTGGGCAACTTCCAGACCTGAGGTCAGTGAAGATAACTATATGGTGGTTCTCATTAAATCTTCTGATACTAAATGCTTGTTTGTTTATTATAACCTGGTGTCTCTTAGAGGCTAGCTCATGTTTTTTTGAATGAATGATTGAATCTAATTTTGAGATGAATGTGGTTTTCTAGGACTGGCACCTGGGAGGTAAATGTGATGTCTACCTGTGGGGTGCTGGCAGGCATGGACAGTTGGCAGAAGCAGGAAGAAATGTAATGGTCCCTGCAGCAGCTCCCTCATTCTCACAGGCCCAACAGGTAACTAACAGGGTAAAGAAGTGAGGAAGAAACTTGAGAACAATTCTGATTTCCTTGTTGTCAGGTAAAGTGTATCCATTGTGTAATCTGTTGTGGGGAATAACTAAACAAAGTCATGGTGTATACCTTCTAAACAAAAGATTTCTAGGGTTTTTATCAGCCTTAAATTTTGTTAATAAGTTTTTAAATTTTTCTTGCTTTCAAGTGTAATGAATTAACATCATGATACATGTATTAGGCCTACCTAGTACATATTTATAGAAGTTAACACACTCCTAATTATTGGTTCTGTTTTGTGGTTATTAACTTACAGGAATCTTTAGCTAGATTTCACTGACTCCCCTCTCCTCTTCTAATAATTGTGGTAGCATATTTCGAAACCCTTTCTCAGGCCACTGCTTTCTCTTCCATTCTTCTCTGCCTTAGTAAGTTCCAGGATGCACTACTCTTTCTTGTGTATTTCCCCTCTGCTTTCTGCTTCTTGATGGATCTCTAGCCAGTCTTTAATATTTCTCCTCACCCTTTCTTCTTTTTTTTTTTTTTTTTTGTTTGGTTGTTAATGTTATTATTTAAACTCTGTGGGACGCCTGGGTGGTTCAGTCAGTCAAGTGTCTGCCTTTGGCTCAGGTCATGATCCCAGGGTCCTGGGTTCGAGTTCTCCATCGGGCTCCCTGCTTCTTACTCTGCCTGCCACTCCCCCTACTTGTGTTCTCTCTCTCTTCTCTCTCTCTCTCTCTCTGACAAATAAATAATCTTTAAAAAATAAGTAAATAAACTCTACATAATTGTGGTACCTGGGTGGGGCAGTTAAGTGTCCAGCTCTTGATTTCAGCTCTGGTCATGGTCTCGGGGTTGTGACATTGAGCCCTATGTTGGACTCCACGCTCAGTGAAGAGTTTGCTCCATATTCTCTCCTTCTCTCTCTCTGAACCCCCACCCTGCTTGTATGCATGCTCCTTCTCTCTCTCTCAAATAAACAAAGTCTTCAAAATAAATAGATAAACTGCACAATGGGCTGAAATCCCTGTAGATAAGATAGTTCTAAATTATTTTAAATAGTCCAGTGCACCTCATACATCTCTTTGTTAAGCAGTTTTATAATAATCAGGAGCTTGTAGGAACCCCATTCTTATATCAACCCATCCTCTTTAGTGAGAGGATAGAAGAATTAATAAAGGTATTGTAGGTATGCTAGAATCATTTTAAGTGGTAAAGCTATATGATAAAAGATAATGTGTTTGTGTGTTTTTATACTAGGTGATATGTGGTCAGAATTGTACCTTTGTCATCCAGGCCAATGGCACAGTGTTGGCTTGTGGGGAAGGAAGTTATGGCAGATTGGGACAAGGAAATTCAGATGACCTTCATGTGCTGACAGTTATTTCAGCCCTACAAGGTAAAATTATCCTCAGTTAAAAGCTGATCAGAAACTATGGCCTAACTATAGGAATGTTAGCTTATGTTGGAACTCATCTCAAACCTTTGCTAGGTAAAGTCATAGAGAGTTTTCACTTCTTTAGTTTCTCATTTAGGATATACAGCCTGATTTCCATATTTTAAACATGTTATTTTGCAAGCTATTTATCATGGCAGTGCTAGAATTCAGTGATATAAATAACTGTTTTAAGACCTACTGAAAATTGTAAACAAATTCTTCAAAATGGCAGAACTGTAAATTAGGCAACCATTAATAGCAGTAATAATCATGCATGTGTTTCCTAAAAAGTAAAAACCAATTTATATGGAAATCTGCAAATGTACTAAAGACTTTATAGGGCATCTCTGCCAGAGTTCTCTGACTTGGAAAAAGACTACATCTGGAGAATCCACTGCAGGAGCTACTGGCTTGTTTCTTACGTCAACTTTGGTGCCTCCAAAGCCTACAAGAGAGCAAAGACGGTTTTTTAAGTAAAAGCATACAAGTAATGATGTGTTCAGAACCAATTCTGAAATAGTTCTGAGTTCTCTTCCTTGACATCTCTTCCTCCCAGAGCACAGAATGGGGATGGGATTGCAGGGTTGCTATCTAGAACTACTGCATCTGGCCTCTAGGACCTTGCACAAGCTAGACTAGACTTCTTTGTGACTCAGTTAACCCATTTGTAAATTGGTGATGATAATATCTGCCTCATATGTTCTATGTGAAAGTAAAAAAGGAGACATTCCAGGTAAAGCATTTCTAGGAGTGGCTAGAACATAGGCCTTGATGACTAAAACTGTTCCCGTCAACCCTCCTTTTCTTCCTTGTCATCATTTTGTGCGACTGCTCCCAGTTTACTAGGTTATGGCTTCAAATTTGCTTTAAAATTAAAGACATTGTTTTTCTTTATGAAGTACAGTTTTGATGTTTTTCCATGTTAAGAGTATTCTGTAGTATTCTGCAAGAGAAGAGTTTTACCATACAGTGATGCCTGTTGGTTTTCTGCTCTGTTCCAGGATTTGTGGTGACCCAGCTGGTGACTTCTTGTGGTTCTGATGGGCACTCAATGGCCCTGACTGAAAGTGGAGAGGTCTTTAGCTGGGGAGATGGTGATTATGGCAAACTCGGCCACGGGAACAGCGACAGACAGCGGCGCCCCAGGCAGATCGAGGCCTTACAAGGAGAAGAAGTGGTGCAGGTCAGGCAGGATGTGGATCAGTTTGCCTTTGAAGATAAACATACTAGTTGTTGAATATTGTTCTCAAATTTAGGTAATGGGAAATAATAGAAAAAATACATTATGAGTCATTACAAGAGATCCACTGTTTTTGGCTGTTCATCCTTGAATTTATTAGAAGTTTGAATGGGCTTTGGTAATAAGACAAGACTCCCTTTTCCTGAGCTAGCTGGTTGGCCCAAGCTGGGGTACTTCAGATGCTTGGAAGAAACACAGTAGGCTTTAGCTCCTGCTGTGTAGTCCTTGATACAGTGATAGGTTGAATGCAGAGCTTAATATTTATCATTATTGTTACAAGTGTTGAGTTCATATCCATATTCTGGAAAATTGACTAGTGATCTAGGATGATAATTATAAAATTGCATAGCACCGGAGAGATCACAGAGGATTTCCCCATTTACTGATGCATGTGGTCTAGGTCATCTGTACACAGCTAAAGCATAGCAGCAAGGTAGGCTGGTTAGCTTGATCTTCCTGAGGATGATGAGGACATCAGGCTTGAGGAAGCAGGAGGGCCACTTGGGCAGGTAGGACATACTGGTCTTGAAGGTGCTGAATTGTCAGTGAAGTTTATTACCGTATTAATGACCAAAAATGACTGATTTTGTTCTTTCTTGGTATACCCTCTTCTTAAATTTTTTTTTTTGTCCCCGGTTCTGTCTGTAGATGTCTTGTGGCTTCAAGCACTCAGCAGTGGTAACTTCAGATGGTAAACTGTTCACTTTTGGCAATGGTGACTACGGTCGTCTGGGTCTTGGAAACACCTCTAACAAAAAACTTCCAGAGAGAGTGACTGCACTGGAGGGATATCAGATTGGACAGGCATGGAATAAATCAATAATATGTTCCATCTGGTCATAGTTCCTTTTTCCTCTATTATACTGAGACACTGTTCTTTAAAGAAGACTAGAATCATCAGTTGTGCTTAAGCTCATGTACATTTTGTTTGGCCTACTTGATCATTTTTTGTGATTTTCTTTTTCCAATATGAAAATTCATATTTCAAGTTATATTTGACAAATGAAAGCATTAATTCAGGATGCAAATATTTTACAACCCCTTCCATAATACAACTTGATATAAAACCTTTGAACCATACAGATTTTGTGACTGCTATCTGGTAGTCTGGAAGTAGATGTCTGAATTGCGGCATCATTGGTACTGCTGCTCTAAAGTAGTACTTACCCTGTATACATTGAGATCATTTTCTGTATCATTCCTTAGGTTGTCTCTGATGTATTTTTTGACTCATTGCATACCTTTCCTGTTTTATGCCCTCTGATTCTAAGTTAGCCACAGATATTTGAAGGATTTCATGTCAAAGAAAAAAGTTATTTTTTCATTTGTGGACATTAGCAATTTTTTCTTATTGGCACGTTTTGTTAACATATACAGAAGGCCCTGAAATTAAAATGAAAATATATGTAGCCAAGTTTTTCACTGAAATTGGAAAAAAGAATCCCAGATTTAGTTTAGGTGCTCTGATTTTGCCTTACTGAATACCCTGTTCTTTCTTTAGGTAGCATGTGGCTTAAACCACACTTTGGCAGTATCGGCAGATGGCTCCATGGTGTGGGCTTTTGGAGATGGGGACTATGGAAAGCTAGGCTTAGGAAATTCCACTGCAAAATCTTCCCCTCAGGTCAGTATTGTCTTTATTCTAGGGATTCAGACAATGTAGTTTTCATCTATGTCAGTGCCTCTCTTTAGTTGGAAATAATTTACCTTTAACATTTTAGTAATTGATAATGAAGCTTCTGTTGCTTACTTTTAAATGTCTAGCATTCTAGATCTTTATTAAATAAGCCATTAATTGCTAAACTGGATGTAAAAATTGTGCAAGGATATGCCTTTGTCCCCATATACAGACTGAACAGTGTAGGACTATCTCCCATGGAGAGAAGAAATAGTTATAGACATATCTCTAGGGTGCCCGAGGGAGGGAACCTTGAACAATCTTTTATATCCTTCTGCTTGCATCTGCCATTTTAGCTGATTATTACCTCTAATTTATACAGATATGTGCCTCTGTTTAAAAAATAATAAAAAGGAAATATAGGAAATAATAAATAAATTAGAAACTAATATTCACATTACAGAAGGTTTCTTGGTTCTGCAGAAGGCTGTCTTTGCAGTTCTTTCCATGGATTTTCCTAACACACTTAACAAGCAGCTTGATTTACAAATATTTAATGTATATTCAACTCCAGATACCCTATCATAAATAATCTGTACTATTTTGATAACTAGACTGGTGAATATTTAGCTAGGGATGTGGAAAGCCAGGAAACCATCTCTGGGGCACATACAAAGCAGTTATTATCACCTCTGAAAGTAAAAAAGTCTAACTGGGAGCAGCCCATGGCTTTACATGGTCTCATAGTATTGTTTAAAAGGCTCCATGATTCTCTTTGGTCTCTGTTGCACAGAGCAATGATTCCACTCACATGAGGTCCTGGGGATTTTAGTTAAATGCCCCTCCCCAACACTCCCCCACCACCACCAATTCAGGTGATTCATAGAGCAATATGAGAAAATAACATTTAGGAGTGTGGATTTGGGTGGAAACACTTAGGTGACAAGTAGTATTTGTATTAGAAGTTAGTCCTTGAGTTTATACATGCTAGTAGGCAACTTCAAAATTGTTTTTATTTTCCTTTTTAAAGTATGTGCCTTGCACTTTTATTTTGCAGAAAGTTGATGTCCTTTGTGGAATTGGAATAAAAAAGGTTGCTTGTGGAACTCAGTTTTCTGTTGCATTGACCAAAGATGGTCATGTGTATACTTTTGGTCAAGGTGAGGCATTTTCTAGGCATTACATTGTTTATTTTGTGTATACATGTATTATATAAACATTTGCCTTCCAGTTTTATAGAAAGTGCTGTAAATAGTTTTTTGTTGTTGTTGTTCTGGGTGATGAATGGCCACCATGACCTTCATTCACTAGCTACTTTTCTCCTTTTTCATGAACTTTGTCATAAGGACAAACTCTTCTCCCCACTGATGGCCTTTCTTGCCCGAGCCCTTGCTCTTGCTAAAGTCCCTGCCAAAGCCCTTCCCATCCTCCTTTCTGCTGCCTACAACTGTGCCGCCAGAAGTACTTCTTGACGACTAGGGCTCCTCTGGACCCTATCTAATTCCCCAGCCCTTCCAGGGAATGGAGGTTCAAATCTTGGGAATTCATAGGCATTCAGGGTTCAGATCTTGAGTGGGTTCCTAACCCAAGCATCCACAGTGCAATTCCCTGCTAATATACTCACCTTCTTAAGTAGAACTTCTTGGCAGGTTGTAGTGACTGAGAAGTGTGTAAGGCAGGTGTGAGGAAGGGGAAGAAATAAGTTATGAGTAAAGTTTCTAGTCTTGGGAGAATAATGATGTCACTAACTGAGAACAGGGAGCTGGTTTTGGGGAACTAGGTAAGGAACTTCGTTTTGGTCCTATTGAATTGGGGCCATATACGCTAGATGTATGTATGGAGATGTCTAGCAAGTTATTGGGGATTTAGATCTGGAACTCCAAAGAGATTGGTTATAGAGATTTAGATTTGCATAATGTTAGTATTTAAAACCATGTTAATAGGCCCTAAGAAACTCAGGGAGAGAGTGTAGAATAAAAGAGAAGTGCATAGAACTCTGGGGGGTATGAGTAGAGGGCAGGTAAGCACAGAAAGAGGACTCAGGGAGTTGGCTTTGAAAGGAGTGGTGAGAGAGGTAGCCAGTGAGCCAGGAGAGTATGGAGTCTCTGCAGGATAGGAGGCACTGAGGCCAGGTCAGTAGGAGGTTATGTGGAGTCCTCAGGGTCAGAACCTTAGAAGAGGCTGCTGCCATAGGCAGTTAGGAGCTACTCATGGCTTTTGAGAATATAGCCTCAGTGCAGTAGTGAGAGACTGCAGAAGGTGGCCATGCCAAACAGTTCTAGAGCTGTGGGGCAAGAGCCCCCCGTGGGGCTGGCCTGTAATTTCTAGAAGTTTGGCAACAAAGGTAAAGGGAGAAGTTGGCTAGAAGTTTGAGGACAAGACAAGTTGAGTGATGTCTTTTCTTAGAATGTAAGAATCATAGAGTCTTTCTTAACTACGTGCCATCCTCTCAAATAGGAGGATACTGAAGTGTCTCTTGGTTTGAAATAAGCTGCTAATTTTAGATTTATTTATTTTATGTATAAGGAGTCTGTGACACTTTGCAAAGGTACTATTTCAGATTTCATTCACTCAGGATCCTTACCAGAATGGCAGCTTTTACCATCATGAATTAAATGTGTCATTGCCATTCCACCAGAAGAGTTAAATGACTCATTAGAAAACAAAAGGACTGTTGTGTCCCACCCATAAATTTCTTCTTACTGTTTTCTCAGATCGCTTGATAGGTTTGCCAGAGGGGCGTGCTCGCAATCACAATCGACCACAGCAGATCCCTGTTCTCGCTGGAGTGGTTATCGAAGATGTGGCAGTTGGAGCTGAGCACACACTTGCTTTGGCATCAACTGGAGATGTATATGCCTGGGGGAGCAATTCAGAAGGGCAGGTAAATATTTATCTTGCTTGTCCCCTCATATTCTAGAATTCTGACAGCGTCCCTCATTTGGGAAAGGGATAAGCTAGGAAACTCCTAGGATTTACTACAATGCCTCACACACATCACTTTGCCATGGGACAGATTGATTTTTGAGCGCAGTTGTTCTTGTCTCTCTCTTGATTGTGGCCAAGTATTATACCATAGTTTAAAAAAAAAATCTGACGGTATAGCAAAGTGATTAAGCGAATAAACTGCGTATATAAATGTGTCTACACTCATTAAGGGCTGGCACTTAGTAAGTGGCGCTTTACAGGTATTTGCTACTATCATCATCATTTTTACTGTAATCTGTGAGAATAATTTATTGTAATCTGTGAGATTAGGCCCTGGGAGCATCAGTTGATCTGAAACATGGAAAGAATGAAACAATACTTTTATATTTAATAATAGAACATAGTACTGTACATAGTATGTTGTAGATAGGATATTTGTGTTTGTGCAGGAAATCTTGTCATCCCCATTCAACAAAGGAATAAACTGAGTCTCTGAGAGGTTGAGAGAAGATTCAAAAATTTGATGTGTTCAGCCTACCCTATATCTGAAGGAGGGAAGGATTTGGGTGGGAGATGTCTGGGATACCTGTTGCTACAGTGGGTTTCAGCTCTCCATGCAGAGCCAGATCCCCTTCCTCCATAAATCCTCTCTGAGTCTGTCTGCCCACTGAGCCAGGGACCCTCAAGTTCAAGGTCTCCATTGTTACTCCTTATAGCCTTAGTTTGACTCTGTGGTCACCTCATCACTATGTTAACATATGAGAAAGCTGCTCATCCTTGCAGTTGCACATGGTCTTAATGAGAAGAGAGTTGGTGCTGAAGACCCCTGAGGGAGGTCACACTGTCAGGGACTTGACATGATCCTCCCTAATGACGTTGAGGTGCTTAGCCGCTCAAACACTGGGTATTCCACTCTTACCCTAAGAACAGAGATCTGGAGGTGAAAATCTGCTTCTGTGTGTTTTTATAATTGTTTATTGTTACCCTGGCCATCCATGTTAGAAGGAAATCTGTGTTTTAAATAAAAGCTCTATAGATGATTCTTTTACTTTTTTAACTTTCTAAGAATTACTTCCTCTCTAGAAATGGAATCCAAGGATGTGTTCCATCATTAAGACTTAACTCTAGATTTGGAATGGCCTTGTTGCAGCCAAGTTTTTAGGAGATAGTCTGAGCTGTGAGGACTATTCTGATTAAGAAAATCAGAATTAATTTCATTATTTTGATGCTGTTGCTTGGTATAGATATTTGTTTATATCTGCCTACCACCTAAGGCAGATTGCATCATCTTGACTTCCTCTCTTCCTCTTTTTAATTGACTGTGTGTTTTTGTAATGTATTCCCAGCTTGGCTTAGGCCACACCAACCACGTTCGAGAACCAACTCTGGTAACAGTTTTGCAAGGGAAAAACGTCCGGCAGATCTCAGCGGGCCGCTGCCACAGTGCTGCCTGGACAGCGCCACCTGTCCCTCCAAGAGCACCGGGTAAGAGATGTGATATCCATGCTCCTGCAGCTTCTCTTTCAGTGGTCCCCAGTTGTGCTGTCTGCTTGCTGCTTTCCCACTGCATCCAGACATCATGCTGAGACCACCAGCCACCACCCCCCCATCACAACCAAGCCCTCTTGGTGCTCCGAGCACTGTAAATCCTTTCATAGCAGGTGATTCTCCTGCAGACTTCATCACAAAGCACTTTCCCTCTGCACCCCCAAAAGAAGAAAACATATCACTTAGGCAAGCAAAAATGTATAATTTTAGAGCAGCAACTAAGTATTTTTTTCATGTACAAAAGTAGTGGTGAATCATAGTTTTCTAAGGCCTGGTATTAGGAATAAAGATTCAAAGGTCTGAGACCAATTGTCAGATTCTTCACCGCAACTAACCATTTGAAACATGATGTCTGTGCATTGGCACGGCAAAAAAAGAAAAGAAGAAGAAAAAAATGTTGCCATTTTACTCCAGCATGTAATAGGACTGATAGGCAGTTTCTACCTTTTCGTTTATTATGTAGTCCCAGAGCTACAGAAGGATATAAAGGGGTGCCTGGGTGGCTCAGTCAGTTAATGTGTCTGCCTTTGGCTCAAATAATGATCCCAGGGTCCTGAATTGAGCCCCACATCTGGCTCCCTGTTCAGCAGGGAGTCTGCTTCCCCCTCTGCCTCTCCCCTTGGCTTGTGCTCTCTCTCTCTCTCTAAAATAAATAAAATCTTCAAAAAAAATATAAAGAAAATAAAATGTGTATTTATATATTTCACATTCACTGAGTACTCTCCAGATTGGATCCATTTTCCATTCCCCACAAGTGTGGGACATTTATCATTCCTTATGCATCTCTTTACATTTGGGCTGTTTCTCTGCCAGGCCCAGAGCCCTTTCTTTATACTATTCTCTGGTGTGTCAGGAACTAGAGTTTCCTTGAGGTAACCTTGTGCCTAGGAATTCAGCATTCTCTTCCCCTTTTGCTGACTGCTTTTAAGTCCTTGGAGAAGACTCATTGTAGAGTTTTTTTTTTTTTTTTCTTTTAAATACCCTTAGGGAGCAAATAAGGACTAACAAGTAGATTCCAAACAAGCAGGAGATGTTTTCTGATTAGTAGAGTCCAGAATTAGTAGAGTGCTGCTTACCCATGGTCAATTTCGATTGCTCAGGTTCCTCTTCATTTCACAGAGATCTCACTCCCACTTCAGGAGAGAGGCTCTGAAGTGTGGTGGTTAAAAGTCCAGACTCCGGAGCCATGTTGCCTAGGTCGAATCCTTGCTGCTTCACTTACAAGCTGAGTGATCTTAAGACTCCGTTTCTGTAAAATGGGATGATAATAGCCCCTGTTGTAAAGAGCTATAGGATTAAATGAAAAAATTGTGTGATGCTCTTAGAATATTGCTCAGCACATAGAAATACTTAATAAACTTAGCTTTTATTGACAGTATTAATGAAATCAGTTGGGAGTAAAATAAATGGAATTGAGCTGTGCAAATCTTTATTTACATGAAACTCAAATAAGGGGAGTGTTGGTTTACTCTATAAATTTTTAATAAGAGGGGAACCATGGATACAGTCTTTGCTTCTACAGAGCTCTTATTCTCGCAGTACAAAGCTTTCATAAATCATGCACCCGCAGCTTTCCATCACCGTCACTTTCTGTCAGGAAGTGTGGGAGGTGACTGCTGAGTTGCCCATTTCCATTTTCCAGAATTGCCTACCTGTTCCTGGCTCACATCTTATATTTTATGAAGATGGCAGCTATCAAATACAAAAGGAAGAATTTGGGGGTCTTGTTTTTGTTTCTTTAAGATTTATTTTTTCATTGGAAAAAGAGAGCACAAGAGAGACAACATGAGCCGGGGGGCGGGGGGCGCATAGGGAGAAGCAGGCTTCCTACTGAGCAGGGAGCCCATTATTCGGGTTGATCCCAGAACCCTAGAATCATGATCTGAACCGAAGGCAGATGTTAACGGGCTCAGCCACCCAGGTGCCCCTGTTTTTGTTCTTTTGTGAAGGAACTGTTTAAGTCCCATAGTTAAATGGGAAACTAAAGGAGAGAAAAAGTTTCCATGATGATAAATTTAAAAAGATACCTTAAAAATTAACACATGTGCATTAAAGCATAAAGGTGAATTGATGGAGAGAGGAATTGATAAACACGTGATGAAGCAAATATAGGCAAATATTAATTCTAGAATTTAGGTGGTAGGAATGAATGTTCATTGTATACTTATCTCAACCTCTCTGTTTGAAAATTTTCAAAATACTGACAATGAGAGCAGCACATTCTCCTTTACAAGCATCTACTTGTTCCCCGGGCAGGTGTGTCCGTACCTCTGCAGCTGGGCCTGCCTGATGCAGTGCCCCCCCAGTACGGGGCGCTCCGGGAGGTGAGCATCCACACCGCGAGGGCCCGGCTCCGGCTGCTCTACCACTTCTCTGACCTCATGTACTCTTCCTGGAGGCTCCTGAACCTCAGCCCTAACAACCAGGTAACATGTTGGGTTGGGAGCACTACCTGTGCTTACCAGGTCTCTGGAGTATTCTCCCATGGCTAATGCTTTTTGCTCTCAGCTCCCAAGAGAGGTAGAAAAGGCACCAGTTCCGTTTCCATTTTACTGCTGGTCTAGGGGTAGGCCAGATACTGGTAATCATGCTGCTGGACACAGAGGAGTCTTCCTTCTATGTATTGGTCTGTCTGGAGCTCAAGGAAATACGAATGGCGAAGCATGTATTTTCTGTAAAGTCCAGTTTGTGATTTTAAAATCTAGGCACACACAGGTGTGTCACCCCACTGTCACAGTGACTCTGTAAATGAGTCTGACACATTGCAGAGACTTCCTGATCACCTCACAGATGAGCTTTCTGGGTCCCGTGGGGGAGATAAAGTAAATGTGGCTGATTTGACTGTCTTTATAAAACAGTCTAGTAATTTAGGAAGAAAGCAGGCTGGCTATGTTTGTTTGCTCATGTTTGCTTGTGTAATGTGTCAGCATGCCTGCCAAAATGTGTTTCAGTTATAAAACTGTTAGAAATCCTTGGGTAACTCATCATGGGGCATGTGAGAGATTTGACAGATCATTGTTGGAAACAGGTAATCAGCGAGGCAGCAGAATACTGTGTGGCACTGAACAGAAGGTTAAAAAACTATAAGTTAGCAGGAGAAATGCTGATGATAAAGAGTTAAACGAGAAAAGCAGCAGAAAATCGCATAAGCAGTGTGTTGTTAATAATGTGAGGAATGTCTCTCTGCACATGTGGAAGAGAGCTGGAGGGAGACCTATGAGAGTGACTATGGAGGTTGTGGGGGATTCAGTGTGTATACATGTATGTGTCCTTTTCTGCATTTTCCAAGTTTTAGAAAATAATGATCGTATATTTTATCAGAAAAAATATTTTTAAAAAGTTATCAATAGTTACTGCTATCCAGGTTTATGCTTTTAAACCAAAAAAATTATGTTCTGAAAATGAAAAGTGTTCTTTCTGGGAAGCTTTGAATTGTACCATCTGTGATAAGCTCTCTCTCTGTTACAGAGCAGTACGTCTCATTATAATGCTGGCACGTGGGGCATCGTACAGGGGCAGCTTCGGCCTCTGTTAGCCCCAAGAGTCTATACCCTCCCAATGGTGCGCTCCATAGGAAAAACCATGGTTCAAGGCAAAAACTATGGACCTCAAATTACCGTAAAGAGGATATCAACCAGGTTAGCATATGTGTGTATGTTTCACTAGCTAGCCAGCACTTTCTTAGATGAATGTGATTCCTAACTAATCTGTGAGCTCCCTCTTCCTGGGTTGTAAACTAAGAGAGTAACAGTGCTTACCTAGTTCCCAGTCACAGTGGGCCTAGCCCACTGCTCAGCTATTATTAAACTATAGCATGTTCACCCCCTGAAGGGAAGATACCTTCAAGTGGTAGTTTGGGGGAAGTTAGAGTTGTGTTTCATTGTTTTCCATTTTTTTTTTAAGAGGGCGGAAGTGTAAGCCCATCTTTGTCCAAATAGCAAGACAAGTAGTTAAACTGAATGCATCAGACCTCCGTCTGCCCTCGCGAGCTTGGAAGGTGAAGCTGGTTGGAGAAGGGGCTGATGATGCCGGGGGAGTGTTTGATGACACGATCACAGAGATGTGCCAGGTATATTCATGTGCTATCCCCCAGCTGAGTCATTTGTTCAGATGGTGGCTGTCCTACCATTTCCAGTGCCTGCTGTCTGACTTCTTATGAATGTCGGAAGGATGCATTTGTGAGCCTTACATAAAAATCATGCTTTTAATGATGTATAGGTGAATTATAGCAAGGGTTTGTGACATGACATGTGAAGATACCTTACTGAGTAAATGTCAGTGCCTGACTCTACCAGTGACTCACTGTCCTGCTCTAATTCTGGCAGAGGAAACAATAATGACACATATTTACATTTATGTAATGAACAAATCCAGGACCACCCATGTGCTCTGATTAATTCTGGTGCTTTCAGAATGAAGTAGAGTCAGGCTGTAGCGGAATTAGAAAAACAAATACTAAGAGTTTGGACCAGCTCTTATTTTGATATCTAAAGTGGCAAGTTTGCCAGCTCAACTCTGACCCTTCCCTCTTTGCCTAGTAGCAGAATTTTTCTGATAAATTCTGTGACTAAAACAACTGTTAGCTAATATTTTTTGGGTCTATTTGATACTGAATATCACTGTATCCTGCTCACAGATACCTCAACTCCTGCCCTGGATTGACTTTCTTATCTTAGTTCTGCAAACTACAGGATATTTTCTACACGGGGGAATGTTTGTAATTTCATTTTAAGTTAAAGCCACAAAAATTATAGAGATGGCTGGTTAGCTGGTTGTCACACATTATAAATTCCTCAAAATAATCTCTTTTCAGTATGATCTTTAATGTAATTAGTTTGTCTCTTGATGCATTTGATTGTCATTTCTCAAAAAACTGTTCTTTCTTTTACAGGAACTTGAAACCGGTATTGTTGACCTTCTTATACCCTCTCCCAATGCTACTGCAGAAGTAGGCTACAATCGGGATAGGTGAGGCAGTCATCAAGTGCTTTTTGACTGTCTACAATAATAATAATAGCTCACTTACTGAGTGCTTACTGGGGGCCAGGCCCTTCTCGAAATGCTTTTACATATCATCCCATTGAATCCTCATTAGAACCCAAAGGAGTGGGAGCTACTATTATTCCCTTTTCACAGATAAGGAAACTGAAGCACTTCTATCGTGACTCTGTTATGGAACCAACTCAATGATAATATTGAGGGGTAGGGGAAATCCAGACTTGATAATGAAACCTGAATTATTTTCTGTTTCTGAAGGCCCTCGTGACCTCCCCACAAAGAATTTTCTGCTTCAGAACTCATCAGGAAGATTTGATACGCTGTCAAGTCACAGCACTTAGTATTAGCAGTTTTGTGTTATGCCTAAATTTACCAAACCTTGAATTTTGGATCCTGCTTCATGCACTTGTAAATGATAAAATGAAATGATTTTAGAAGATAGGGTGTCCTGGAGCAGGTAGCTCAGGGACAAATGGACCATTCAGTTGCTCTTTCACGGTTCTTCTGAAAATAATTCAAAATATGGTTCCTGTGCTGTCCAAAAGAGTAGCTACCGGGCACATGTGGCTGTTGGGCACTCAGAATGTGGTTAGAGTTGCTGAAGAACTCCATTAAATTTTATTTAATTAATTTGAGTAGCCACATATGGCAAATGACTACCACATTGAACAACACAGGTCTGGATTAATGCTGTAGCTGCCTGATAACTTATTTCCAATAGAAATGAGGTCAGTTTTATTTGAGGAATTTCCTTTAATTTTGCAGGTTCCTTTTTAACCCCTCCGCCTGCCTTGATGAACACTTAATGCAGTTTAAGTTCTTGGGCATTTTAATGGGGGTTGCCATTCGCACAAAGAAGCCTCTGGACCTCCACTTGGCCCCTCTGGTGTGGAAGCAGCTATGCTGTGTCCCACTCACCCTGGAAGACCTGGAGGAGGTGGATCTGCTCTACGTGCAGACCCTCAACAGCATTCTTCACATTGAAGACAGTGGGATTACCGAGGACAGTTTCCATGAGGTAAATCTTGGCCAGTCCGTGTTCTGCTGGTATTGACCAGAATTTTTCTGTGGGAAACTCAGATCTGGTCTTCCCCTTGCTGTTTGACTGATGGCATGTCCCATTGCTGCCCTAGCAGCTCACCTGCAAAGGTTTAAAAGCCGCTCATGGCTTCTGCTCCTTCCTCTTTGGTCTACTCTCTGCCTGCTAGAAAGGACGAGCAAGGGAACCCAGTTGGAGAGGGAGGCCTGGGGGGACCAGAGTTCATCGAACCTGGTTTGAAGACAAATAGTTAACTATAGCCAGATGGGTCAGCACGTTCCCTTCTCACCAAGTGGCATGATCAGCTACCTCGATCAGCTACCTCGATTCCTCATTTTTATCCTTAAAATTCTTTTTTTTTTTTTTTTTTAAGATTTACTTATTTATATGAGAGATAGAGGCGGAGATAGAGAGCAAACACGAGCGGCAGGGCTAGGAGAGAGAGAGAGAGAATCCCATGCAGACTTGGCACTGAGGGTGGAGCCTGATGCTGGGCTTGATCCTGTGGCCCTGAGATCAAGACCAGAGCTAAAACCCAAGAGTCAGATGCTTAACCAACTGCGCCACCCTATCCCTAAAAGTCTTAATGTTGTTACTGGTTTGCTATATTTGTGTGTAACGTATGGTATTTTTTTAGTAAAACATTTTTTTTTCCTCTTCTTAGATGATTCCTCTTGATTCTTTTGTTGGCCAGAGCGCTGATGGCAAGATGGTTCCCATAATTCCTGGTGGAAATAGCATCCCACTGACATTTTCCAATAGGAAGGAGTATGTGGAGAGGGCCATTGAATATCGACTTCATGAGATGGACCGACAGGTGAGCTGAAACGTTGGGACATGCACGTGAATGTTTACAGTTGTCTTCAAACAAGAGCTTACTGGTTACTGCTGAATTTGGGTATATGAACTACCATGTCAGTTAATTGTATCTGTCTTTCAGCCCCTGTTCAGAGACTTTTTAGGCCTTACCTCTGGGTTTCCTATCTCCTTACTCAAAGCCTTAGGACAGCTCTAAATTGGTCACTGGTTAGATTGAGGCCAACCTCTCACTCAGGCCTTTACACCCTGCCTTCTCACTCATCCTTCATTTTGTTTGTCTTCATCTCTTATTGTCCCCAACCCAGGGTCCCCGACTCCAGTTGGGTCAGTCAGGGCCCATGTGAATAAACCCCTCACACTGGTCTTGCAATCCCATGTGAGTGCCTCTTCCCCCACCCCTGCCGCAGTCCCTTCAGGCCCCAGCTGAAAATGCCTCTCCTCCACAGACCAGCTTTCCTCCAGGTCCATAGCTGGTAGAAATCTTTTTTGTTACTTAGAAATTTCTCAGGATACCATAATACTTCTATGTTGTGGTCTAAGAACTAGGCCACAGAGTTTGGATCTTGTTTCTTCAATTAGCTTTTAGGACTTGAGTGAAGAGTGCATTATATTATATATTATATATTACATATGTGTGTGCTACATATATTACATAAATATAGTGTGTGTGTATCTCCTAAATATCTTTGTTCTGTGCTAACATTGTAGTAAGCATTTAATAATAAAGGATGAGAGTGTGATGAGTGACCAAAGAAATGAACATTTTGTCCAAAAATGTTTTTTTGGTTATACAGTCCTTAAAAGCCCCTTTAGTAGTACTTTATTTGCAGAATGTGCTAGGGTCTTCTTGAGAGCTAGACTGAGGCTCAAAGGCTGTGTAGTAATTTGAAGTGTGTATGTTCTGTGCCTTTCCCTTCTGGTTCCTTCTTTGACTCTTGCTTTGGACCAAGTCCAGTCAGAAAACTGTTATTCCTTAGTGAGGGCAGGTCTTGTGGGCAATGCTGTTCACATAGCCAGGGCTTAGGGTTTGTCTCCAGTTGTTCAGAATTTTAATCCTCACTGAATAACTGGCTAAAAATACATTGAATACCTCCTGCATGCCAGGTGTGGGGCCAGGCTGCCTCGTGTGCAATGTTTCCTGTAGTTACTCTGTGAGAGAAGGATTGCTGTCACATTTCACAGATGAAAGCACTGCGTCAGAGAAATGAAGTGATGTGCCCAAGGCGAAGCCAGGGTCCCAAACCAGGTTTAACTGTGGGATCTAGGCTCTTCTGAGGGTCAGGTTGCCCCTCCACTCTCTGCCAGTCATGCTCTGCTCAGCTGTAGCTTTGTTCCTTTCTCAGCAAGGAGGCCTTTTCCCTCTTTCACTTTTCCTCTTCTCTTAGAACCCAGTGTTCTTCCCATAGCTATCCCCATTTGTTCCCCACCAAGCAGCCAGCCCCATACCTCAGCCTCATTTTTTTCCAGACAGCTTTTGGTTTGTATTCTACCAGGCATGACAGCTTGTGTTTGGGCAAACTTTGGCCGAGGTCTTCTCTTTAATACCCATCCAGACTGTCCTCGCTGCCAGTCCTGTTCCCTAGTCCTGGGTAGCACATTTTTATACCAATCACAGCCCCAGGGCCTTCCCCAAGGTGTGGCTCCTGCTTGGGTCCTCGGGTTTTTTTCCTTTTGCTAATTATCACTGATGGCTCTGAGTTGGCCAAGAGTGAGGAAGTATTTATGAACAAATCTTGAGAGCAGTGAATGAGTCTGTGTGTAGGATGTACGTTGCTATGCGACCTTGGGGTATTTTTTAAACAGACTGTGTGGGTAGCCCCCGGCAGCCTCCCTCAGCACTCCGCCAACCCGCCCTCGGCACCGTGTTGGGAGAGAACAGAAGCAGCAGGCACACAGACTTGCATCGAAAATTCTCATCATAGTCGTGTGAGCAGCAGTCATTTGCCTCATTTCTCAGATGAGAAAATTAAAGTAAAAGAAGAGACGGAGCTGGGATTCAGACCCCCAAGTCTCCTGATGAAACGCTCTGTCCTTCCTACTGCCTTCCTCCAGGAGCCCTTGCTAGTTTTACTTTCTTCTTGGTACTTTTCTTTCTTTCTTTCTTTTTTTTTTTTACAATGAACACAAATAAGTTTTACCAGAGGGATGTAACTCTTCAAAAGAAAAATATGAGTGCCAGAAACAGTAGAAGGTAGACACATCCTCACATCCTCTAGGAGCGTCTTACCCTGCCGAGGAGACAGAGTAGCCCCCAGGGCCAGTGTAACAGTGCACAGCCATGCGTGCTGAGGGGTAGGAGTGAGTGTGCTTGGCACTGGGGGTGGGGGCTTAGGGCGGCGGGCTGAGTTTTGTGGGGGCAGAAGGCAAGCTCCTCAATTGACTTGACCTGGGACTGGAAGGAGTGTACAAGTCCCACAGGCAGGAAGGAGCTCGGACAGAGGGTTGGCGGCCGAGGGAGTGGGCCATGTGCGCCTCGGGTTCCAGGGGACAGGTCAAGGGTTTGGGGGCTGGAGGAGCAGGTGGGAGGTGCCCAGTCTGCAGACGCGCGTCTGATGCACAGCTCTCCTGGGAGCAGGTGGCGGCCGTCCGAGAAGGAATGTCCTGGATCGTTCCGGTGCCGTTGCTGTCGCTCCTCACAGCCAAGCAGCTGGAGCAGATGGTGTGTGGGATGCCCGAGATCTCCGTGGAGGTCCTGAAGAAGGTGGTGCGCTACCGGGAGGTGGACGAGCAGCACCAGCTGGTGCAGTGGTTCTGGCGCACACTGGAGGACTTCTCCAACGAGGAGCGCGTGCTCTTCATGAGATTCGTGTCCGGAAGGTCTCGCCTCCCGGCCAACACCGCGGACATCTCTCAGAGGTTTCAGATCATGAAGGTCGATCGGGTAAGTAAGCTGCGCTGCTGTCCCTGTCCTATCTCCTGCTGCTTCCGTGCCGCTCGCCTGCTGGGAAAGCCGCACAGTGACCCTTGAGTAGGCCTGCCAGTTCAGGCTTAGTGTTTGAGGTCTCCTGATTGAAAGAAAATCAAGCAGAAAAACTTGTTCAGAAGCATGATATAACTTGAGTGAAAAAAAGCCCTACCACCAGCAACCTTTGAGAAATCCTCCAGCAGCTTCCTGTGTGAAAGCTCAGCTTACCAGAGGGCTTGGCCTGCTGCCTCTGTCTGCCTCTTACTTCCGGTGCCTTTTCGTGTGACTTGTGCACACAGATGTGGTCTGGTGTGCTTCCATGAAGACCCTAACCGTGAACGTGTTGCGTGTGCCCTGTGGCTGCTTGTGCAGGCAGGGCGGCTTCTTTGCGGCCTGATGAAAAGCCCCAGCTGCAGAGCCCCAGCCCAGCTGCCATTTTGACAGATGGCTACGGAATAAAAGGGCTTAGAACCTGAAATGCACACTGCTGCCAGAGTCCTCTTTCTCATGCACCCATCTGACCATGTCACTCTCCTTTCAGACCGGGAGGGACCCCCCTGCATTGATTCCAGAATAAATGCCAACTGCTTCAGTGGCCTTAAATACCTCCACAGTCTGGCTCTGCCCCAGCTAGCTTTCCTACAGCATCTTTTCTTTTTTTTTTAAAGATTTTATTTATTTATTTGACAGACAGAGATCACAAGTAGGCAGAGGGGCAGAGAGAGAGAGGAGGAAGCAGGCTGTCCGCAGAGCAGAGAGCCCGATGCAGGGCTCGACCCCATGACTCTGGGACCATGACCCGAGCCGAAGGCAGCGGCTTTAACCCGCTGAGCCACCCAGGCGCCCCTCCTACAGCATCTCTTAACACATACTGTGTTCTGGCCAGAACAGCCTATTTGCCTTTTTTTCCCGACACACCATGCTGTTTCTAAACTTCTGTGCCTTCATGTAGGCTATTCCCTCTGCTTTAGTGAGTTCTCCTTCACCCCTTCCTATCTGTGCCTGGCAAGTGCATACTTATCCTTTAGGCCCAATACCAATGTCATCTCCTCCAGGAAGCCCTCTTGGATGATTTAGATCTCCTTCTGTCCACCTCCAGGACACTTGGTACATCCCTTGAACCCAGCATTAAGTTAGAAGTGTTTGTGTTCTATCTCTTTCCTTCCCCAACCGCCCAAGAGCTGGACAGTCCTCTGAGCAGGGCCCATGGTGTTTATTCCAGAAACAGTAAGGAAAGTAGGGCCTCTTCACACAAGGACCCTTCCTGCCAGTTTCAGTGTCTGCCTTTCTGGTGTTTTTCCAGTAGCTATTCCTGGAGGTTGCTGCAGCCAGAGCTGTCCCTCCCCCGCTGCCTCCTGAAGCTGCCTTTCTGGGTTCCACTCCTGGGCTAGGCTTGCTGGAGAGGCCATGCACAGGAAGGGCTATGAAAAGAGCCTTTCCATAAATTTTCTACATGACTTGCCAGAAACTATCAGTTGTAAATCTGTTTTGTTGCTTCAGAGAGAGGCGGGTGGAGGCAACGGTTTGCTTCCATTCAGCTCTGGAAAAAACCCTTGCCTTCTGTCTGTCCCAGGCTACCCCTGCCATCCCAGGAGTTAATCCACCACTAATCCCATGCCTGAGGTTTTTCAGCCACAGAAAACTGACCACAGTGGGTCCCTGCTTTGGGACTTTTAAACCGTTGCTCCACCTTCCAAATCAGAGGCACCTGTTGACATTGCCCTTCCTACATTTGAGCTTCCTGTGTCCTCACTGGCTCTGGCCCTGAGAGGCTTCTAGGCCCTCCAGGCCCTCCATCTCCCACCTCTTTGGAATGTGCTCACCAGGTGTAGGGCTCCAAGGAGGAGGGGGAGGGCTGGTTTCAAGGAGTTGAACAAGAAAAAAAGGGCAAGTCCCTTTTTAAAACCTATCTTAAAATATAAAAATGTACTATCATTTCTGTTGTTACGGAGAGTGTGGGAGATCGTGGAGTTTGCGGGGAAGACCAGAGAGCATATGCCCCCCGCTGCCGTAGCTGCCCTTCCATCTTCCACCTCTGTGGCATGCCTGAGTTTTTGTGTGCTGTATTTAGCTCAGCTTGTCCCGAGCACTTTTCTGTTCTTTTTTTTTTTTTTTAAGATTTTACTTATTTATTTGACAGATATCACAAGTAGGCAGAGAGGCAGGCAGGGGCGGGGAGGAAGCAAGCTCCCTGCTGAGCAGAGACCCCAATGTGGGACTCAATCCCAGGACCCTGAGATCATGACCTGAGCCCAAGGCAGACGCTTAATCCACTGAGCCACCCAGGCGCCCACACTTTTCTGTTCTGCTGCGAGTCATCATGCTTATCATTTTAAATGACTGCATCACTGTCCATCTAATGAACAGACTAGGATTGAATTCACTGCTCTTTCCTTGTGTGAGCTGTGTGTGGCAGCCACAGCAGGCAAAGAATGCAGAATGGTGGAGGCATGCGGAGGCGCCCTTCCAGGTGTTCTTTCCGTTTCGCTGGCAGTTGGGTGCTCCATGCAGCAGCTCCGGGTCTGCACCCTTCTGGTGAAAGAGAGTGAGCTCCGTTGGCATCCTTTGGCAGGCCCTGTGCTAAGCCTGTTCTCCCACTAGCGCTTGCTCACACTTTGCAGATGGGGCCACGGGGGCTGTGAGGAGAGGAAGGAAGCATGGTCACCAGAAGCCTCCATGGCCGGGGACACCAGAGCCCATGTTCCTTCCACCAGTGTCTCCTTCTTCTCGAGTCGGCCCTGCACTCGTGTCCGTGGAGCCCATCTGGAAGGCTGGGAGAAGTGCTACTCCTGATTTGGGGGCATTGGTAACAGGTCCTCCGGCCCAGGACCCCCGATGCTGCAGTCACAGCTCTGGCTCTCTCTCCACAGCCTTACGACAGTCTGCCTACCTCACAGACCTGCTTCTTCCAACTGCGGCTACCCCCCTACTCGAGCCAGCTGGTCATGGCCGAGCGCCTGCGCTACGCCATCAACAACTGCCGCTCCATCGACATGGACAACTATATGCTCTCGCGGAACGTGGACAATGCCGAGGGCTCAGACACCGACTACTGACCGCGGGGGCCGCCGCCTCCCACTGCTCAGCAAAATGCTCACTTCCAGTTTCATGTGGACACACTTTTATGGTAACTACATAGATGTTTAGGAACATAAACCGACATTATAAACAGTGGCCACATTTAGTTACTCTAAATGTAACAAAGAAATTAGATGTTTTTATTTTTCTGTGATTGTACAAAAAAAAAAGACGAAGTGCTCTCAGTCAGGTTTTTCCCTCCACAATTTTGGTCACTTTTGATAAGTTTGCATGGAACCATTTTGGTGCATTTTTAGTTGGGAATGGTACATTTTGTAAACCCACCCAGTGAACATGAAATTGTACATTGTGTATAATTGTTCATTAGAAAGGACAGTTTTACATGAATATTCATATATTTATTTTGTTTTAATTTGAATTGCCTGTGCAGGGTTCCTTATGCAGAGAAATAAAGCCAATTCAGGAACCAGAGCATGGGCTGCTTTTGTTAACTCCAGTGGAACTTCTGACTGAGAAGGAATGAGCTTTCGAGCTAGTCTCACTGACGACATTTGGCCCATCAGAAGCACTCCTTCACACTGAGTGAGCTGTGCTTGTCTCGAGATGACAGCGCAGCTCGAGTGGGAGCGGGAGGCCCCTCCTTTCGTTTATTCTGTCATCCTGGGTGTCCTACTTCGTTCCCTCACCCCAGGGCCCTTGCATCAGCCCCGTGCCCCATCCCCTCAGCAACCCCTTCCTCCTCCTCTGCAGCTGGGTTTGGAGTGTAACCAGATAGTGAGAGCCTGTCCTGAGTGGCCCCAGGATACCTAGTATGGGGTACAGCCCCACTGGGCCAGGAGGAGGCTAACCAGAGGAGTGGGGTTCCAGCACTATGCATGATGAGCCAGCAGTGGGCTTCAGGAGGAGGGCGGTTAACAGTAGAGTGTCTCTGCAGGAGGGCGCAGGGGTGCGGCAGGGACCACCGTTGCAGGTAGGCATTCAGCATGCACGAATGGGTGACTATGAGAATGAACGAGTGAATGTGCAAATTAATATGAGAACCAGTGCGTGGCTTTCGTAGCCTTGAATGGTGGATGGTGCAGAGTTGTTCGGGGGGCTGGGTGAGGGGTCACACTCTTGGTGCTTGAACCCAGCCCTTGAGGGCCCTGGCCAGTGTGCTGCTGTCAGGCGTGTCAGAGTGAGTGGGTGGTTCTGGAAGAAAGGTCATCGTGAGAGCAGCTGTGAAGGCACTGGCTGCTGGGAGCAGGAACAGGAAGGATGCAAGGTGTTTGAGCCGTGCGTGTTCGTCTATAGCCGGTCTTCACGCCACAGGTTGCTTCCTGTGTGCTTCGGGGCCAGGGTAGCCTGGCAGCCTGCTCAAATGATGGGCCTGGCACATGTGTTTATTTTCCCCAGTTCATTTTCAGCCCTTCTGTGGAGGCTTGGGCAGTTTTTCTGTTTGCTGGATCCTTCAGTTAAATACTTGCAATGTTTATGGCCCTTAAGGAACTCCCAGAAAACTCAGACCCCCCACCTTTAAAATGTAAGGTTTCCCCAGGGACAGCTTTGTTCTGGGCCTCCCTGTTTTGTGGCCTTCGCCCAGCACTGCCAGTCATATGAAACCCATATCTGGTGCACTTGGTTTTTAGCAAAAAGCAAGTGTTAGGCATGGAATCCTAGAGCTAGAGGAACCCTAGAGCTAAGGTGTCAGGTGACCTCTCCTCTTTCAGACCACGAATATGAGGCAGGAGAGGGCAAGTGCTGGATCACAGGCATGTACAGGCTAGAGCTAGGAGCCCTGGCTGCTTCTCCGCACGCCTGCCGACGACAGTGGACCCAAGGGAGCTTCGTGCCTCTCCAAATATTCAGCCTGAGCAGAAATGGGCCAGTGTGTCCCTGTAAGACAAGCCTCATGGCACCGTGTCCCCCCCCGCAGGCTCCGTCTCCCAAGGAGTAACCCAGAGCCCCTGACCTAGGAGCATGTGGTACTGAGCTTCCTGCGCAGCCTCCCCAGTGCGGTGTGGTGACCGCTGTCGGCCTTCCACCTGGGAGCACCGGCCTGCCCTGGTGCTGAGGTTCCGCACCCACTCCCAGCTCTTCCTCTCTGTGGCCACTGGCTGCCTTGGCCAGACAGAGAGTGAGAGGAGCTTTCGGGAGCTGGGAAAGTTTATAGACTGAATAGAGGCTGCGAGGGCACAGGTAACATCCAAGCCATTCGCCAGTGGCTTTGGAACACAGGCTCCGGTCTGCCCTGGCTTCCCCAGGCCTCAGGCTTTCTGAATCTGCCTTTACTGCACTGTGCCTGCGGAAAGGAACACCCCACCCAGTTAGACCCTGTAGGAGCTGGGGTCAGTCCTCCACTGAGTGTTCCCGGATCACCCCCATAGGGACCCAGCTTGCTTCTTCCCGGTACTTAGGCCTTGTGGGTTCTGCCAGGCACTTGGCTTTTCTAGGCCCCCATGGATGTGCAGACCCCTTTTACCTACCCCAGCCTTCCAGGCACTGCACATTTACATATCTCACCAGAGTGTTACAGAGAGGGTACTGGTTCTGTGATAAACTAAGGATCTGAGAGGCTATGGATGGCAGAGCTGCAAAGCACTCAACACTCCCTTCAACTCCAGATGAATGAGTCAGTGGATTCATGAAGCACGGGACACCCCTTGATCTCCGTGGATCTAAGAGAAGACTTCGAGCACGGTTTCTGATGAAGCCGGGCTCTGTGTTCTGTCCAGGGCTCTGCTTGGTGGCCAGTGATGTGAACAGCACCTGTCAGAAGGCAGAGTGGAGAGCCCTGGGTCTCATCAGGGCCGGCTTTTGGGTGTACCTCGGATGGGCCTTGGCTCAGGGACCCAAAGCGCCCCGGAGGGGGAGGGGCCAGATTCAAGCTCTAGAAACAGTGCTGGACCCGCTATCAGCGCCGCCGCTTTAAGTCTGTGATCGCTAGATCCTCAGTATGTGGGGGGTTACTGGGAGCCAGAGGCTTCGCCAGGGAAGTTAGCCCTCATTTATATAAGAGCTTCTATGGGGAAAGGGAAAGGGGTCTCAGGTTACCCTATTTGAGCTGAACTTGCAATGACTAAGGCATTGTTAATCCTTAAAAGAACCCTGTAAACAGCAAGATTCTCCAGCAATCCCAATACATGGATTTAAAAGCTTAGGTTTGAAGAGGACTGACTGGCTCTCAGTCAGAGGAGAGTCAGAAACTAGGGTTCTGTTGTCCCCCAGACTATACCATCAATTCAGGCAAACAGGACCTGCTGGGAATTCAGACTTATCAGAAATAATGAAAGCAAAGCCCTGGGGTTTAAGTGGTGCTGTTTTAAATAAACATTTATCCCCCTGGAAGCCTAAGCTTTCTTTCAACATTGTTTGCAGTACTAGTAGGGGCAAAATAAAATTTCTGCAAGGCCTCCGGATTTCCGGAGTCCAGAGCTATGGTGGGTAAACTGGAAAATCACCCAGACAAAGTGGGGGTCCTCCCATTCCACTGCAACTGGTGGCCTGAGGGGGCTGGCTCTCACCACACAGGGGTGAGAAGGGATTATGCCAGGCCAGGCCTCAGTGGCAACACCCACCTGCTTCTGGGCCCAGCTCTGGCCCAGCAAAGGGTCCAGGGCCACAAGTGAGGCCTCCAGCAGGCCCTGGAGGGGTTGGGGTGGGGTGGGCTGCTGCTTGCCCCCCCCCCCATTCTGCCTGGAGAAATTTCAGCTCCTCTGGCCTTCCCCTGGCAATCCTCTCTGCTTGGGACCCAGCTCCTGCTGGGGGTAGGTTGGGGTGGGCGCTCTCCTGCTCTCATTTCATGCTCAGAGTAATCTGTGAGGCCTCTACAGTCACCCACATCCGTAGTTCTCTGATCTTTCCTGCTCCTCTTTTCTCCTCACTAACTCTGCTCTAGCCATACGGATCTCCTGGCCTCCCTTAACTCACTCGCCATGCTCCTGCTTGGAGCCTTTGCATGAGCTATTATTCCCTGCACCTGGACAGTTTTCCTGCCAGATGCCGCTCAGCTCCCTCCCTCACTTCATGTGGTGAGGCTCACATTGATCAACCCCTTTTAGGTTGCTTTCCTCTCCCCAGACCTTCACCAGCAATTACCAGTTAGCCCCTTACCTGGTGCTCCCCGCACCACCCTCCCCGCACCCGTCCCCATATAGCAATTATTTACTGACTCTTCTCCTACCATGAAATTGTAATTTTTTTCCTTGCTGGCTTCCCATGGGTAACCCGTGAGTAGGGATCCAGATCCCCTTTCCCAGACAAGAAACACCTGTCTCAGGTGACTTAAGGGTCCCAGCTGGTGATGGGCGGAGCTGGAGCTGGAGTATGGCCCTCGGCCCACCATCCCGCTGTGCTCCCTGCTTTCCCTTCTTACCCAAGTTTTCACCGTGTACCTGGGACCGGAAGTTCTGCTGGGTGGCCGGGAGCCTATACTTTGGTGACTATCGGTGGGACATCAGTGACTAAAGCTCCGAAACTGAAGCCCTGGAGTGTGCCCACGTTGAGCAAATCCAGCAGGTAAAAATCTTTGTATGCGCTTCTCGCGGTTTCATTATCAAAGGACTTAAGCAGGCTGCTGCTTTTGTTTTCTAATCTTTACTTTGGGTTTTTTCAATTGATTTCTTCTGCCTTTGTGATATGAGAACGGTAGAAAATTAGGAGAACTATATGGTTTATGTTAAGAATCACATCGAACAACGCATTTTCTAGCATCGTGTGTACGGGCTGGCTCCCGCGCCAAGCCAAGACGCGGATGGCAGGGCCGCGGTGGCGGGCTCGGCGGCTGTCTCCGGCCGTGAACCCCGGCTTTCCCCTTCCTCCCGCCCACTGGTACAGCTGGGGGCTACGGGCTGCCTCGGGCTGAGAGTGCGGCTGCCGGAGTCGCCTCCCCCACCCTCCCTGTCCCCACGGCGCCTGCGCCCTACCGGGTGGCCACGCCTACGCATGGCGGTTATTTCGGCCACAGACCGCGGTCGCCGTCGAGGGGGATGGTGTGGGCCCCTCGCCTACTGTGGACTTCGGGTAGCGGGAGACCCGGGGCTGAAGGGCGTCGGGACAGATGCTGGTGTTTAGTTAGGGATATCCGAGTGTTTTCCCAGCATCCGGTTAATCTCGCACTCCTGTGCGTAAAACCGGAATGTGAGGTAGGCATTAACGTCCCCATTTTGCAGACAGGGAAACTGAGGTTCAGAGATGTGGCGGCTGGGAGGTGGAGGGGCTGGGGTTGGAAACCAGGTCGCTCTTTCCGCTCGGGGCCCTTGGCTAGGTGCCCTGCCCCGACATGGTCAGCCTAGCGCGACAGCAGCTTGCGAAGGGCCGTGCCAGACGCGCTGGGGAGCTGGTCGGGGATCATGGCGGCGCTGTGCTCCGCACGCAGCGCCAGGCGCGGGCACGCGGCGCGCAACCGGTGCAGGCCGGCCGCGCTCACGTTGCGGCAGAAGTCCACGTGCAGCGTCTGCAGCGCGCGCCCGTGCGCCGCCACGGCAGCCAGCGTTAGGTTGGTGACGCGCGCGCAGTTCTCCAGACGCAGCGCGCGCAGGCGGGGGCAGCAGCGCAGGAGGCACGCCAGGCAGTCGTCGGTGACGTGGCCGCAGCCTGAAAGCGTGACGGACGCCAGGTTGGGGCACCTGCGGAGAGATCGCGGTGGCCCCGGGTGGGGGCCGACGGCGGCTAGGGTTGGCATCCGCCCCGCCCTGGAGCTCCCGGGTCGGGGAGCTCCCTAACCGCCCTGGGACTCGCGGCAAGACTCTGTATATTGTGGGCAAGGAAGTGAAACGGACTCAGCCAGTTGGAAGGAACTTTTCTGCGTGACGCGGGCTGGATCTGAAGCCGGGTTTCTGTCCCCTTTCCCCTACTCTTTCTACCTCTCCACCAGACCTTAATCTGCGTGGGCTTTTAGCTTCCTGAGCCACCACTGGTCCTGATGTGGGCAGACGGAGTGCAGGGTCCAGAAGGACAACTCTGGGTGTTCTTGGTTCTCTCCGGGCCTGATGCTTTAGGGGATGGGGGTGCGGGAAAAGATGCATGGTGACCACTCCAGGCTGGCTTCAAGCTGAGGCCCTGATGCTCCTGGCACGATGGTCAGTCAGATGGGAGCAAGGGTTTCTTATGGGGTGGCTTAGGGACAGTCACGGTTGAACCCTTGAGGCTAGGGTCAGGGCACAGCTCTGAGTATGCCTGGCTCTGGGTTCTAGAGCTCTGGTTTCTGCTCAGTTAACTGGGACAGTTTTTGCATGCCGTCTGGGATGCCAGCCTAGAAGAGGTCAAGTAGGCAGTAGCTAGAACCGGGTCTGAGATGAGTACAGTCAGGCCACTTGTAAAAAGATCTTGAGCAAAGTTACATTTGGCTTATTTTGGTGTGACCTCAACTAAGTCACTCCCTGAGTTTTAGTTTCCCTCTGTGTGTGTGTGGGTACGCAGCAGGAAGGGAATAATGCCTACCAGTGGGGTTGTAGTGAAGGTCAAAATTTTGTAAAGAGCCTGGACAGGACCTTCTGTAGGCAACTGAAACTCACTTTTGCTGGGAGCACACAGGATCAGATTGCTTGCAGTCAAGGAGGGCCGGCCTTGTGGGCAGGGGCCTTGGCTCTCTGGAGCCAGAGGGAGCCTCAGCTCATCCTCATCAGCTTCCTCCTTAACCCCTTGACTGCACCTACCTGGGCTAGCCCAGCTCTCTCGTGCCTGGGGAAGGGGCACCTTTCACACAGCCCATCCATCTTCCCAGTTCCTAAGTTCATATGGCTTCTTCAGTCTTCATATCAAACCCTTTGCACCCTGTTTTATGAATGAAGAAACTGGCCCAGAGGGCTCCGGTGACTGGCCTGTGACTTATTTGCTCTCTGACCCAGGACAAATGTCTGAACTGTGCTGGTCCTCATTGGACAAGTGGGAGAAATTGTTAGCTCTATGATGATTAGGCCTTTAATGTTGAGTGGTCTCTTTTTGTTCTAAGAACCTTTAGAATAATCCCTGATATAGAACAAACCAGAGAAAGAGCCAGCTCCTTCCCTGCCACCCTTTGCTGTCTCGCTGTCAAGAGTGGATCGCTAAAAGAACCAGATTTCATGGATGTTATCAGTACCTACGGTGGGCCAGTGCTACTGTGTCATTTAATCCTCTTAGTCTGTGAGATGGGTGATTCCTCCTATTTTACAGATGAAGAAATTAGGTTGGATTTAAATATTTGGTCTGGGTGCCATGGTTGGACAGTAGTAGAACTGGGAGACTCAGCACAGAACCCTTCCCACCAAGCGCTTTGTTCTTTTTGTGACACTCGGGCCCTTGCTGCACCCAGATGGTGACATGAGAGGACCACTCCACACTTGCTGATGTGGGAAATTAAATTCTCTTGAAGCAAGAATGGAACAACTTCAGAGCAGGCCTGCCCCTCCCACATAGATCACTCCAGTCTGATTCAGGGGCCTTGTTAAACCCATCAGAATGGCCTCATCCAGGCAGGGCCCAACCAAGTCCATCTTGTTTTCTAATGACTGCCTTTAAAAAAAAAAAAACAAGGCGGGGCCACCACTGTTTCCTTCCATGGTGTCTTGCTGCCAGCAAACAGCGGCTATTAAACCAAGGTGGCAGCAAGCTGGCTGAGCCTAGTTTGTTAGTAATTAAGAGGTGCTTTTCTTCAAAGGCAGGACAGGCCTGGTCAGTTGAGGCTCTGTAAGAGGCTGACAGCAGAAATCTGCCTGCATGGGCTGTCCTAGGCAGGCCAGGACCACGGGGGATCCCTGTGGCTCAACCTCGCTCGCTACCTGTGGTAGAGCTGACCAATCAAACACAGGATGTATTTGGGACATACTTAGGCCAAAAAATTGCTCAAAATTCAAATTTAACGTGATGTCTTGAGTTTCTATTTTCTAAAACCTGGCAGTTCTAGACTGGGTAAATCACATGACCTCTCAAAACTTTGATTTGCTCATTTGAAAAAATTAGGCTAAAACACCCTCCCTTGTGGGTATGTTGATTAGTAATATTCTAATGAGGAAACCATTCTTAAATATCACCACCGCTCCTTCTGGAGTCTGGCTTGGTGCAGCTAACCCAGCGCACCCTAGTTGTCCTTCCTTAGCTGCGTTCCACAAGTCCTGGAGTTTGTTTGCTGGGGAAGAGAGGAGGGGTAAGCTGATTGCTGAATCTAGGAACCTTTCCCAGGGCCTGACCTTGAAAATCTATGCTCAGCTGGACCCTCTGAGCCCTTAATGGCTACTAGGGAGGACAGCTGCCCAAAGGACAGCAACAGCTGAAGCCCAGTCTTCCTGTTGACAGCAGAAGCAGCTCCAGGACCTGGGAGGCTAAGAGGAGAAAGACTCCCCCTCCTGTGACTATATGCCTTCTCTCTGGACTGTGATGGGGACAGGCGGGGACCGTCTGCCTTGGGCCTAGTTTGAGGCTCCCCAGTATGGAGGGATCTTGGTCTTGTAATTTGCTTTTCCCCACAACCCCCAAGCCTCCTAGAGCTGTAGGAGCCAGACCCTGCAAAGCCAGCGCTGCTCAGGAGGTGGCCTACCTGTTGCACACCTGGAAAAGGAAATCATTGACCAGGCTCTCGTGGTGGCTGCAGATGCTCCTCTGGAAGGCGCTCTTGAGCCAGTCCTCAATGCTGCACACCTGCACGAGGCTCGAGTACCAGCAGATGGAGAGGCTCCTGAGGGCTGGGCTCAGGAGGAAGTTGTCTTTCTTGAGTTCCATGAGGGAACGAAAGTGCAGCAGGGGCCAGAGTGCAGGGTCCTCAAACACATCCTGGAGCTGGGGGCAGGTCCTGGCCAGGCTCTTCCTGCTGTCCTTGTCCAGGAAGGAGAAGAGGTGCAGCAGGCACTCCCGGTTGAGCTGGGTGATGTGCATGGTGGGCAGCGGCCACGCTGAGTGTGGCTGGAGCCCGGGGACCTGACCTACCTCCTCCTCCTCCCCGGCTCTGGGCCGGGTGGACATATATGGTTGAGGAATGGTGTTTATTTTTGGCTAACAACTGGTGCTGAAGCTCTGAGAGCAGGGCGGGGGTGGGGGTGGGGTGAGGGCAGGATCCAGACATACGTGCAGCAGTCTGTGCGTCGGCTTATGTTCAGAGGAATTGAAAATCCTGGCAAAGCAGCCTCTTGAAGCTAAATAGCTTCCTTAAAAGGGAGTTCTTTTCTTTTAGTTGACAGTGGTGCTTAGCAGAGTGCTCTTTTGGCTTTTCCCAAGGCGTTTTCCTTGGAGGTGGCCAGCCAGACCACCTGTCTGGGCCTGCAGTCTGCTCACTGGGAGGGACCTTGGTTATAAATTGGATCTGTTCCCATTCTCCAGTGGATCCGTGTGAGTCTTCTGCTCCACACCTAGTCGGAGTTGTTGTAAGGAGCAAAGGGTGCCAGTTTTGTGTTCAAAGCTGTAAGTTGAAGCTGTGGGTAAGGCCCCATTCCCTGTGATCTTTGCTCAGTGGTGATGGTTTGCAGGCTGGGCCCAACCA
This sequence comes from Taxidea taxus jeffersonii, assembly GCA_003697995.1. Lineage (NCBI taxonomy): Eukaryota > Metazoa > Chordata > Mammalia > Carnivora > Mustelidae > Taxidea > Taxidea taxus. The sequence continues at coordinate 57,185 of ML110184.1, read as the reverse complement.
CCTTCAGGCCCCGCTGCCCTCCACCAAGCAAAGGGATTTCCTCGGCCTCCCAGCTGGCTCTGTTTTTACCCTGAGTTGTTGCACAAGGATTGATCTTAAGTAGCTTAGGTCTCCGAGGTTCTTCTGTGTGTATGTGCATGACATTTTACACTTGATCTTAGCCAAAAGGCCGAGAAGCGATTGTGCATGACATTTTAAGCTTAAGTTTACTTGGCTTTACATCTTAACATTTTCCCAGTTATGTGCCCTGCTGTAGCTCGTTTGTATTTCCAGAAATGTCAGGATGGATGAGGGCACTCTTAGTACAAAACTGCTTGAAACAGTTTTAGGTTAAAGTGTTTTAGTCTCAGCTTTCGCTTAAGCCAGCCAGACACAACCCTCTTGGTAGAAGCCTTCAGTCTGCTCATTGGGAGGGATGGTGGCCCGGGCAGGCCGCCTGGAGGTCTCATCTCTGTTAAGTTCTCCTTTCCTGAAGTAACTGACATTACTCGCTGCCTCGATGGTGGATCGGTTTTCTAATACTGCTTCCCTCCCAGGGCCACCGCAGATCCTCCCGTAATTGTGCTGCTGTGAACCACCAGCTGTGTGTGCTAGTTTGTTGGTTTGTTCAGGGGAAGCTGACCGGAAAGGCTGCGCTGTCTGTCGCAGTGAGGCAGGGAACACCACCTAAGTGGTGATCTTTGTTCATTCTCCTATTTGGTTGGAATTGTAAGGAAGGGAATACTTTGTGTCCAGTTGTGTGGAGTAAGGCGTCGAAGTGGCAGTGTTGGACCCTCTTCTGGCACTGAGGCTCGGTCGTCCCGGTGCAGCTTTGCCTTTAAAAGCACAAGGCAGCTAAGGCAAGAGCAGCCATTCTGGCCAGCTCCCTCTGAGACACCAGATTCCGGGGGCCTGGGTGCTTGGTTACCCCAGCAATGGCAAGGGGAAGGGTGACTTTTCTTAAAAACAATGCATGCCAAGAAACAGCTAAAGGAAGCAGTTCTTAGGGAACGGGTAACTAGCTACTGCTAACACCACAGATGACTATTTTAATGGCTCAAGACAACAGCGGACGCCCCTCCCTGGCTCTCGTACTTACTCAGTCAAAAGGGACACTGCAGCACCTCAGATTGGGTTTCTTTTTAAGAATTTATTTATTTGACACACAGAGATCACAAGGAGGCAGAGAGGCAGGCAGAGAGAGGGGGAAGCAGGCTCCCTGCTGAGCAGAGAGCCCGATGCGGGGCTTGATCCCAGGACCGTGGGATCATGACCTGAAGCAAAGGCAGAGGCTTAACCCAGAGCCACCCAGGCGCCCAGGCACCCCTCAGATGGGTTTTAATAGAAAGCCTTATTATCTCAACCTTTCCTCCCAAATCCTGTCCAAACTAGTACTTTCAGTGTGCTGACCTCTGGAAATGGGCAGTTCTCTCAGCCTCTTACAAGGCTGGCCACCGGGCCGTCGCCGCGGCATGGCAGCTTTCACCGGAGTCGCGCAGCACGGCTGGACCGGCATCAGCGGGGCAGGGTCGGGCCACCAGGATGGCGCTGACAACACTTAGCCCTTTTGCCCGGAGCCGCAGCAGCCCCGCGGACTCTCACCGGCCTCCGTGAGGAGCCATGCTGTGTGGGACATGGAGGCAAAACCGTCTTCCTGTTGCAAAGACGGAGAGGAGCAGGCAAAACGAAAAACGACTGGTGTCGGCAGAGGGTAGTTCTTGCTTTTCACTGTTTGTAGGGGACGATGGGGACAGGTCATATATGGCAACTTACTGAAAAGCAGAATATTTTTTTTACCAGTGGTGCTTATTGCATGTCTGGCTTTAAAAGTTGACCCATAGCCTTTGCGCAGAGCTCCAAAGCTGGTCCCTCGGGGTGCAGTCTAGCTCTGCAGGAGTCAAGCCGGCCTCGTGTGGGAGGAGAGCAGCAGGATGATCTCCCTGGCCTCCGGAGTGCCCCGGCCGCCTGCCCAGGACCTCGGCATAGGCGCTAGGGGACCCTTCGGCTGCCACCTGCCTTTCCAGGCCACCTCATCCTGGCCTCGTACACCCGAGGGAGGGAGGACTTAGTGCTGCTGATTGCCCAGACCCATCCGCTGAGCAAGGACCCCATCACTTACTTGGCTCCCCTAAAAGGAGTTGGGAAATAACAGTCAAGAGGAAAGAGACCAGAACTTTAATGATACTTTCATCCATAAAAGAGTTCAGGTTGGTGAAGCAGAAAAGGGCTGTGATTACAATGTAAATGCCGTCAGTCGCTTGCACCGATATTCCTCTGACATACAAACTGGGCTTCCGCGGCGGGTGCGCACTGGAGACACAGGCAGCACTGGCCGGGGAGGGTCCAGAGCCGGTAGCTCGGACCTAGGGCGGGGTTATCCCAGCACGTGAGTTGGGGACCTAGCAACGCAGCACCCCTCCCCCCAAGGTGCTAGCCTCTTCCTGCACCATGGGCACGTTCCTGTGGCTGCACCCTGGTCTCCCGGGACCCATGCCCCGGTTGCAGCACAGGCTGCTCCTGAGCCCTTCCAGGGCCCACGTGGAGAGGCCACAGCAGCAACAGGGTGTGGGAGGAACGGAGGGGATGCTGGGGGCTGCAGTGGGAGAAGTGTATCTAAATAAACTTATGTACACTCAACCAATGAAAGAGAGGTTTGGCTTTTAGCAATAAATCTGTCCCCAACCCCAGAAACCACGTGACTCGCGACTGAGTAGGTTCCCCGGGTGAGATACACATTTAACACTTAACCAGGGCCTGTACACTTTACTGGTTTAATTCTATTACATATGTCATCACTAGACACTGAGTAGAATACAGTGGATAAGCAAAGGTTTCTCCACCATGGAGAGAGATTTGTGTTGCCACAAACTGTTTCCATCACCCACCTGTGTGGGAGGACTTCTGAGAAGTTTTCTTGTTCCAGGGAGCCGCGTGCCAGAGGGAGGCACTGCCTCGGTGGCCATCTCTGTGCGAGAAGCCACCCACCCAGGCAGAGCCAGCCTGGCCCCAGGGGAAAGCCCTGAAGAGCACATGAAGATCAGCTTTTTAAAATAGGTGTGATAAGGCTACACAGTTGAATTTTTAAAATACAAATAGGCACATTTACATCACTGGTGTTCAAATGCACAATTCAAATGGATCCAATCACTTTTCCAAAGGAGCCTTCATAATGTCATTCAAACATTTCTGCTTAAGTGAAATCAAGCAATAAAAAAACTCCAGAAATTCAAAGAGGAGATGTGTCCGTCTCTTAAGCCAGCAGGGCTGCCTGAGAACCACCTTCCCCATCAAAGTAGTCTGGCTGTCGGGAAGTTTCTTTTGGTATAAAAAGACCCATTTTTCTCCACCAATATCAACACTGCCCGAGGCTACATTGCTGAAGTCCTCTGAGCTGCCCACTCAGAGAAACAAGGGAAGTGCAAATATTAGAAGTCACAGCTGTATGCCTTCTAAACAGAAGAGGCTGTATTCACAGGAGATACTGAACAGATCAAGGAAGAGGCACATTCTAAGTTCAACTGTATGTGGTGTTAATGTGTTGCTATATTAAGTCAAATTATGCGGAACTTTCACTTTTAGATCAAAAAGTTAAATATCACAATCTCTTACGGTTCAACCTCATATAATTTAGCATTGTAAACCAATTTAAATACTTGTTTCCCTCTTAATTATCTTCTGGACTCCATGTCTAAGTTGTAAGACCTAAACACGACAGCAAAGCTTTCTTTTCTGGAGTGGAAATGCAGACCAGCACGGTCCAGGAGCGCAGGTCCAGGTGACGGGACCGCCTGAGCCTAGGCATCCTCTGCCACATGTGGCTGCTGAGCCCTTGAAATGTAGCTAGTATGACCTTAGAACTGGGTTTTAAACTTCATTTTAATTAAAATTTAACCACATGTGACTAGTGACCGCTGTACCAGATAGTACAAGTTGAGCCGTAACTGCAGTTGGTAAAGTGTTTAGCTGCTGATTTCTGCCCTGAGAAAAAACAGGATTTATCTAGCGAATATTAAAATGGAAATGGAGCCACACCTGCTCCTGCAACTTCAAATATCCGACCCAGGAGGATAACCATCGGATTATTCATGCACTTAAAAAAAAAAAGAAAAAGAAAAAGAAAAACTTGGCTTTTTTTCTTTTAATAGAAGAAACAAGATTACCAAAAATTTCAGCTGGCTGGCTTAATATGAAAGACATTCTGCCCCTCAGAGCAACCTGGAGAGAACAGAGAAAAAACTAGTGACTGGAACAAGAGATGTGCTGACAGCAGTGCACACACGGTCCCATGCCAGAGCCCATCAGGAAGCGTGCACTCCCTCTCTGCAACCTGCCAAGTACTGCTCCCCACACACCCCCCAACAGACTGGCTTAGACCCCTTGCAGAATCAGTTACCTTCCTTAGATGTAGTTCTGGTTCCAAATTTCAACTTGGGTTCAATCTTAATAGTGCTTGTACCTATTTTCCTTGAAAACAATTTTAAAACAAAGACTACTAAACTCAAGAATAGAAACTATTCACAGTGAGAATATTTTCAGTTTGCTGTGCTATCAGGATAGGCCAGTGAGGGTTGTTAAAAACCAAAGGAGCAAAGACTCAAATTTCCTTCTATAGGAGTAGACCCCATACTGTTACCTAAAATGTAGGTGAAGGTCAGAATCTACTCTGGAGGTCAGCATCTCAACCTCAGATGGCCAAGCAAGAAATAAGACAGAAGTGGACAAGCAGTATTCCCAGCATGGTAGCCAGTGGGGGAACTAGATGCTGGTTCGAAAGGCAAACAGAAGCTACGGTTTCCTCTCACTGGATAATATCTACACTGTGTAGCGGAGTCTGAGATTTTTAAACACTGAGTGTTTTTGGTCTTCTTTGGACTTTTCTGTACTCCTATCTCATGAACACAAACACACAAGCAAAAAATATCCCAGAACAAAACAAACTCAAAAGGAGTAATTCTCGAATTTGCAGTACAGGTACAACTGAACCAACAAATTTATTTAGTTACTGCTGATAAACAGCAACCTTGAGAGCTACCAAGAGCAGCAATTACCTGGCCTGCTTAATGATGCCCTCCCAGTTCTCCTGTACAATCAAAAGGAACGATTACGGAGCAGTCACTGAAACCCTGTGGGCCATAAGATCTGTGCACACATGATCCTGGCTCGCATCAACCTGATCTCCATCACAGCTGTGAAAGACAGCAGGCGTTCCGTTGCTCTTCCCAATCAGGAACACATCTTGCTTTCAGCATGTGAACGTAACAAAGCATTGATGTAAGTGTGCCTCAAAGTGAGAACCAAAAACATTAATATAAAAAAGTCAAATAGAACTAAGTTCTTGAAACTACGTAAAAAACTGAATTATTACAACTAAAGCAGCAAATCAAAATATCTGCTGAGGTTTTCTGGTAGAACTAAAAAAAAAAAAAAAAATTAGTTGGTGCCCATGTTCAAGACGTCACTACCATTGACAAAATAAAACTAAACCCCAAATAGGAAATTGAAAAAGTGCATAATGAAATCAAATCTTGGATCAAGTATTTATGGAAAATTGGAAATGTTTGTCCGGTATAGTTGACAAAATAATGATTTAAAGGAGGTATTAAAGTTTATCTGATCCAGCTTTGGCCTGGCGTTCCACATAGAAAAGGATGTAGGCCTTTGCTTTCACAACGGTGTCTTCATCAGTCAGTGTTACAGTACTGTCATTGAAATGGAACCAGCGACCTTCATGAGTTGCATAGGCTGTGTAATGTCCAGAACCAACCCTGGAAGGGAAAGTAAAAAAATTAAAGAAAAGGGCTACAGAAATAACGAAAGGATCTGAGCAATCATATAATTTGTTAGATATACAATAAATTAGAAGTACTGTAATAGAGAATATACCCTAGAAACTGGTGGTTTAAGATGGCTGACTGAAATCAGCTCAGGTGTTTATGTTCCTCAAAATCCACTGAAATGACCAGGAATATACTGACACTAGAGATTCAGGAAAGCATGCCATCGAATGACCAGAAGCTGAAGATCTTCTACAACACGTAAAGCAGTGTTCATATGGCACTGGGTTAATAGAGAAACCAAAGAGCTAAGCACTCTCGCCCTAACAAGCACAGGTCAAGGCCTAGGGAAACCTGGACCAATGAAGAACAGGTTTCCATCACAGCCTTGGAAAAAATCTGAGCTTGAGAAAGTAATCTGCCTCCATGGAAGCGCCCTCCCTGTACTGTGGCCCACAAGCACTTTTCTTTCTTTCTTTTTCTTTTTTAATTATCTATTTGAGAGAAAGAGAGCATAAGAGGGGGGAGGGTGAGAGGGAGAAACAAACTCCCCACTGAACAGGGAGCCCAACATGGGACTCGATCCTGGGACTCCAGGATCATGACCTGAGCTGAAGGTAGTTGCTCAACCCAGCCACTCGAAAGTGCTTTTCTGTCAGCATGACTGACCCACCCACTCACCCAGGGAGCCCTAGAGTCAGCCCTCCAGCAGGAGAGAAGCCTTAGGTACACAGACACCCCACAAGTGCTAGAAAAACCCTTAGCATTTATCAATAATGATCACTCTCATTTATTATGACTCAATGAACAGCCAAAACTCATCAAAACCTGGGGGGGAGGGGGTGTGGATAGTATGAGAGAAGTTATGGGAAGAACCTAAGTTCTTCCCTTAATTAAAGCAATTAATGACTAAAAAATTTAAGGTAGAAAACCAAAGAGCTTCAAAAATTCTAATACGAATGGTTTCAAAAAGATACTGCAACCATAAAACAAGATTGTTCCTCTTATGAAAGGAAGTTATCAGAAAAATGGGATTGCCACACTATTAAACATTTCACAGAGGAACTTCTCTTCAATTTGGATATAGATGAAATCCAAATTGGTGATTTGGAAAAACAGGCCATGGCAGTCTTCAGAAACACAGAGAGATGGAAATCATTAAACAGTGGTTAAAATGTTTGAAAGAAGCGGAAAATTCATGATATAGGAGGTCCCCCTCATCCTTGGCTCTGCTTTCCAGTTTAGTTACCCAAAGTCAGCTGTGGTCCAGAAACTGGTCCTCCTTGTAACATCTCATCAAAAGGTCAACAGAAGCTAACACTATCACAATTAAAATTAATATTAAATTATAATTTTTTGTAAATTAAACTGTCACAGATACATATGTATAAGAAAAATTAGACTGTACATATAGGGTTTGGTACTATCTGCGGTTTCAGGCATCCACTGGGGGTCTTACAATGTATTCGTACAGATGGAAGCTGCTGTACATGTAATAAAGGTTCCAGAAGAAAAAGTAGAGAAGGGGGTGGGATAAATACTATTTCCATGAGCTGCAGACACTGATGAAGAGTATTCCTATCAACTACCAGGCCAGGAATACATTTAGTGCAATTTCTTAAATCCAAAGACAGGAATCCTATAACCTCAATGAGGAAAGAAAGTTGCCTACAAAGGGATGAGAATCAGACTGCTAACTATGAACGATGAAGTCAAGGGAGTAACGTCTACAAAGTTCTGAGGGAAAACGGACTTCAACATGGATAAGGGTTTGTCCACATTTGAAGGTAAAATAGTGAATCTCAAGAAATCAGAAGATATAAACTAATAAAATTTTCAGGAAAAAAAATTTCAATAAAATAAAAAATGAATCATTAAAATAGATGACATGAAGTTCCAAATAATTTCCCATTTTTCCCCAATTTAAATGTCACCTGGCAAAGGAAATAAACTCTGGAGTAAAGACTACTCAGGATTTTGTGGACAAATAGTTTGGGTTCTGAATGCGGAGCTCAAATGAGTCCTCCATTTTGCTTTCATGTGCCTTCTTCCTTCACAACATCCTTTCAAGAATATTCTTTCACACCACGATTGAAAGAAAATTCAACTTCACCCACTTTAATGTATCTGAATCCATTTTTTAGGGAGTTGAGGGAGAATTATCAAGCTTGGTGCAAGACTGCTGGTCTTCACTGTGCTTTTCCAAGCATGAGAAGCCACTGACACACTTACCCGGAACCATGGTGAACCACCACAGCAGCAAGGTCGTATAGGCAGTGCTCTGGGCCACTGTTCTCAGGCTACAGAACAAGGGAGGAGACAACCCAGGACTGAGTTAGGAGCAGTGGTCAATGACATCCTATGTCCTACCTCAATGTGAAGACCTGATTTTCCTGAAAAGCCATCTTTTCACCATCTAACAAAGATAACTGATCTTACCTCTAGCAAGTAGCATTTCATGTCCAGGCCTCTCAGGGGAAATTCTACATAGGTATCAACTTTGTTTCTTAAATATGCAGTCCAATGAAATCGTTTCAAATGTAAGCATAGCACCTGGATGAGAGATACATCAAAGATTATAAACAATTAACATTTTAGTAAAATTAAATACTTGGTACTAATGTCGTGATGAAATTTTAGGTGGCCTATCAGTTTATCTTTTGAACTCTGATAGTATTTTCTCCTACATACCTTATTGTGATGTTGTGATTTATAACACCTGATAACTAATATTACACTGTGTGTTAGTGAACTGGAATTAAAGTAAAAACTTTATATATATATAAAGTTTTAACATATGTAAACTTTATATATACATAAAGTTTAAATACAAAATATATTTATATATATTATACATAATATATATATAAATAAATAGGTCCTGACCCCCTCCTTTCCTAACACAGAGCTCTGAAACCCTTAGAATTTCCTAAGTGACAGCCATAAAGGTGTCTTTGTTATGTCAATGAGGCGACTTTTCTGACTGCACTAAGGATGGGGGCTGGTTGCCAGGGGACCCAACCCTGTGATTACAGAGTTGGAACTTTCAGTCTCTCCCCCTGCCCCCCCAAACTCCAGGGAGGGGAGAGGGGCTGGGAGTTGAACAACTGCCAAGAGCCAGTGAGTTCATCAGTCATGCCTGTGTAATAAAGCCGCCATAAAAATCCAAAAGGAGGATCTGGAGAGATTCCAGATGGGGAACCAGAACAGTTGGAGGCCGATGCCAGGGCCCAAACTCCACGAGGACAGAAGCTTCTTCTGTTCAGGACTCCACCTGATGCATCCCCTCATACATACCTATAGCTTGTTGGTCAGAAGCATTAAGTAGTAGGCTGGGCTTGTAACTGGCTTCTGAAGCAGAGGCTGTCTTGGGGGACTGAGACCTGACCCTCGTGGGATCTGATCGCTGTCTCCAGGTAGACAGTGTCAGAGTTGTGGGAAATTGTAGGACCCCCGCTGTTGCACAGTCATGGTGCGGTGGGAAAGCACCCCTCCACTCACTCATTGGAAATTGTGATCAGGACACATTAGTTATGCATTCTCAAAGGACTTATTTACCTTTCACTAGCAACTCGAGAGACCAATAAGAACAGATCACATAGGCTAAAGTTATAAAGATGATTTATCTTCTCATCAATCATAAACATTTTCCCCCTCAAAACTGCCTTATAATTTGAAACCCAGCACTTACCTTGGGTAGTTTTTGAATCCAAAACTTTTTAGTGGATTTTTGTTTCTTTTTGCATTTGTGGCACATATATAACTCTGTCTCATCAAGTTCTTCTAAGTCAGTAAAACTGCGAAGACAATCTAAAACCAAATTGATTTGGGCAGCATTAAAACAGGATGCCTTCTACAGATGCAGTACTACGCTGTAGAAAACAGACTGTGAACTTTGAAGCTGGACAACTCTGGCTTGAATCTCAGAGTTATTAACTCTGTGACCTAGGAAAAGTTAGCCTTTCTCAGTTGCAAAATGGAGACCAAAACAAAACAAACAAAAAACCCAAACAACAAAAACTTATTTTGAAGCACTGCTGTGAGGAAAATAGATGTGTGTCAAATGCCTGGCATCATGTCTGACATCTGGTAACGATCAGTTAATGACAGGTGGTATTGCTGGGTTTGCTACTAAGAAGAAATAGTTTGGATACTTTTGCTAAAAATGGTTTCCTTAATGAAATCAACGTTTGAGCAACAATCTGCTCTCAATATCTTATAGAGGACAAAGCCCCCAAGTTCATAAAAACATCAGGCTTAGATCAAATATTTTCACAGTCATAACTTATTTAAAAAAAAAACCCAGACTACAGGAGGCTACATTACCAACCTTCCTATGATACCTTCAGTGAATCCTTTGTTCCAGGCTCTACCCTCAGTCCCCTGGACAAACCACAGATCAGTTTTTTTTTAAAGGTTTAATTGTGTAATCTGGAGTTTGTTAAACTGTGGCCCCAAAGCTAATCCAGCCACCTGGTTTTATAAATAAAGTTTTCCTGGAACTCAGACACGCCCCACACCCACTGATTTATATATCATCTGTGGCTGCTTTTACACTACAACAGCAGAGCTGTTGGACCTTACGTGCAATAATGCCTAAAGTATTTACTACCTGGCCCTTTACAGAAAAAAAGTTGGCCAACTCCTGTTGCAAGCAGTAAGGTATGTATTGTTTTGTAGAGAAAATAATATATAATTTTTAAAAATATGAATGCCTATGTACCCAGCATTCAAGTAAATAAATGGATTCTCTCCAGTACTTGAGGAAACAGACTTTATGTGAATGGCATCCCCTAGAGTTGTGCAGTGAGCAACCTGAGCAGCCAGGTGTGGGAGCCCTGTTAGGAGTTTCCTGTATTTTCCTAGTAACAGACGCCATCTTTCCCTCTAGGAATAGACATTATCCTGAATTTTGTGTTAATTGTCTTTCTGCATGCATGTATGCATCTTTGAACAGTATAATGTTTAGTTTGAAAAGTTGGGTAGCAAGCACTAAACCTAGCTCTACCGGGAAAAGCAACACTGTCTCTGTACTCAAGAATTTTCAGGTCATACTCTGCTTTGGCTTCCATGAGACAGGATAAGAAAGAGCCTGGTGGCACAGGCCAATGTGGGGCAAGGGGAACCATGCATTCTTTGTGGAGTTGGGTTTTTTTTTTTTCTTTTTGGGGGGTATAATTGGCACATATTAATTTTAGCTGTACAACATAATGATTCAGTATTTGTATCTGTTGTGATGTGATCACCACAGTTTGGTCTAAACATTCATTAAAAATTTTTTCCTGTGATGAGAACTTTTGATTTATTCTCTGAGCAACTTTTAAATATACAGTACAGTATTAACTACAGTCACCATGCTATATATAACTATAGTCACATCCACATGACTTATTTATAACCGCAAGTTTCTACTTTTTAACCTCTTTCACATATTTTGCCCACTTCCCATCCCACACCTCTGGTAACTACCAATTTGTTTTCTGTATCTGTGAACTTGGATTGGCTTGGGTTTTTTTTTTTATAGTCCACATATAAATGAGATCATATGGTATTTGTCTTTCTCTGACTTAGCATAATGCCCTCAAGTTCCATTTTGTTCTAAATGGCAAAATTTCATTCTTTATGGCTGAATAATACTCCATTATATAAACCTATTGTCTTTATCCACTGATCCATTATCTTGATTATTGCAAATAATGTTCCATGAACACAGAGATCATGTATCTTTTCAAGTTAATTATTTTCATTTTCTTCAGAAAAATACCCAGAAGTGGAACTGTTGTATCATATAGTAGTTCTACTTTATTTTTTTTAATTTTTAAACATTTTTTATTATAATTCAATTAATTAACATATATTACTGGTTTCATAGGTACAGGCCTGTGATTCCTTAGTTTATATATTACCCAGTGCTCATTACATCACCTAATGTCCATCACCCAGTTATTCCATGCCTTCACCCCCTTCCCTTCCAGCAACCCTTAGTTTGTTTCCTACGATTAAGAGTCTCTCATGGTTTGTCTCTGTCTTTGGTTTCATCTTACTTTTTTTTCCTCTCTTCCCCTGTGATCCTGTTTTCTTAAATTCCACATCAGTGAGATCATATGATAACTGTCTTTCTCTGATTGACTTATTTCACTTAGCATAATACCTTCTAGTTCCATCCCTGTCATAGCAAATGGCAAGATTTCATTTTTTGATGGCTGCATAATATTCCAATGTATACATGTACCACATCTTCTTTATCCATTCATCTGTTGATGGACATCTGGGCTCTTTTCATAGCCTAGCTATTGTGGACATTGCTGCTATAAACATTGGGGTGCACGTGCCCCTTTGGATCACTATTATTTGTATCTTTTGTGCAAAGTAGTGCAATTGCTGGGTCATAGGGTAGCTCTGTTTTCTTGATGAACCTCCATACTGTTTTCCACAGTGGTTGCACCAATTTGCATTCTAACCAACAGTGCACGAAGTTTCCATTTTCTCCACATCCTCCCTAACACTTATAATTTCTTATGTTTTTGGTAACAGCCATTGTAATAGTTGTGAAGTGATAGCTCACTGTGGTTTGATTTGCATTTCCCTTATGTATGATGTAGAGCATCTTTTCATGTACCTGTTAGCTGTATCTCATCTTTGAAAAAAGGTCTATTAGGATCTTCTTTTTTCTTTTTTTAAATGGAACTGATTGTTGGTTTTTGTTTTTGCTATTGAGTTGTATGAGCTCTTTATATATTCTGGACATTAAACCCTTAACAAGTATTATTTGCAAATATTTTTTCCCATTCAGTAGGTTGCCTTCTCATTGTATTCCTTTTGCTGTACAGAAGTTTTTTGGATTGAAGTAATCCCTCATATTTAATTTTGCTTTTGTTGCCTTGGAGACAGAGTCAAAAAGCCACTGCCAAGACCTATGTCTAGGAGTTTACTACCTATGTTTTCTTCTAGGACCTTCATGGTTTCAGGCCCTAGGATCCAGTCTTCAGTCCATTTTGAGTTAATTTTTGTGTATGGTGTAAGAAAGTAGTCCACTTTCACTCCACTGCATATAGCTGTCCAGTTTTCCCAGCATCATTTATTATCCTTTCCCCTTGTATATTCTTGGCTCCTTTGTTGCAAATTGACCATATATATATATATGAGTTTATTTCTGGGCTCTCTATTCTGTTCCAGTGGTATATGTGTGTTTCTACACCAAAACCATACTGTTGTGAATACTGTGGCTTTGTAATTTAGTTTCAAATCAAGGCATGTGAAGCCTCTGGCTTTGTTCTTCTTTTTCAAGATTTCTTTGTCTATTCAGGGTCTTTTGTGATTCCATACAAATCTTAGGATTTTGAAAGGGATTTTGATAGGGACTGCACTGAATCTGTAGATTGCTTAGGGTAGTGTGAATAACAACATTAATTCTTCCAATCTATGGGCATAGTATATATCTTTTCATTTATTTGTGTCTTCTTTAATTTCTTTCTTCACTGTCTTACAGTTTTCAGTGTATAGGTCCTTTATCTCAGTTAAATTTATTCCAGGGTATTATTTTTGATGCAATTATAAAAGGGATTACTTTAATTTCTCTGACAGTTCATTATTAGTGTATAAAAATGCAATGGATTTCTGAATTTCGATTTTGATCCTGCAACTTTACTGAATACATTTTTTTGTGTGCATGCTTAAGGGTTTCTATATGTAACATGTCATCTGTAAATAATGAGTTTTTTTCTTCCTTTCCAATCTGGATGCCTTTTTTTTTTTCCTTGCCTAGTTGCTCTGGTGAGGAAATTCAATACCTTATTGAATAAAAGTAGTAACAAACAAAAAGTAGTAGCAAACAGGGTGGACAACCCTGTTTTATTCCTTATCTCTGAGGAAAAGCTTTCAGCTATTCACCATTGAGTACGGGCTTGTCATATATGGCCTTTACTATGTTGAGGGTACGTTCCTCTATACCCACTATACCCTCTATACCCACTTTTGAGTTTTTATCATAAATGGGTGTTGGGGCACCTGGATTGCTCAGTCAGTTAAGCATCCAACTCTTGATTTCAGCTCAGGTCATGATCTCAGGGTCATGACTCTGGGCCTCATGCTCTGTCTGCTGGGTATGGAGCCTGCTTGAGATTCTCTCTCTTTGCCCCTCTCCCACCCTTCCTCATGCTCTCTCTCTCAAAATATTAAATGGGTGTTGAATTTTGTTAATGTGGTGTATAACACTGACTGATAAATGTTGAACCATCCCTGCATCCCTGGAATAAATCCTGCTTGATTATGGTATATGATCCCTTAATGTACAGTTGACCCTTGATCAACATGGGGGGTTCAGGGCACCAACCCCCTGTGCAGTTGAAAATTCATGTATATCTTTTGACTACCTCAAAATTTAACTAATGACAGCATATTGTTGTCTAGAACCCTACTGGCAAGTCAATTAACACATATTTTGTATATTATATGTATTATATACTATATTATATATATTATATATGTTATATAATATATACCTATATTAAAGTAAGATAGAGAAAAGAAAAATGTTATTTAAAAAAATCACAAGGAAGGGGTGCCTGAGTGGCTCAGTCAATTAAGTATCCACCTCTTGGTTTCAGCTCAGGTCATGATCTCAGTGTCCTTGGATCAAGCCCTACTCTGGGCTCTGTGCTCAGTGTGGAGTGTGCTCGAGATTCTCTCTCCCTCTCCTTCCCCCTACTTGCACACTTGTTCTCTCTAAAGCAAATAAAATCTTGGGGGAAAAAAACACAAGAGAAAATACACTTATTATACTGTACTGTATTAATCGAAACAATTCACGTATAAGTGGTCACATGTAGTTCAAACCCATGTTATTGAAGGGTCAACAATACTGTTCAATTCGCTTTGCTAATATTTTATTGAGGATTTCTGCATCTTTGTTAATTCAGAATATCAGCCTATAATTTGCTTTTTTATGGTCCCCTTGTCTAGTTTGGTATCAGGGCAACTGTAAAATGGCCTTGTAAAGGCCATTTAAAAGTGTTCTTTAAAAATGTTCTTTCCTCCTCTTTTTTTGGAAGAGTCTGAGAAGGACTGGTGTGAATTTTTTGCATGTTTGGTAGATTCATCACTGAAGTTGTATAGTCCCAGGCATCTGTTTGTTGAAAGATTCTCGATTACTGATTCAATCTCCTTACTAGTAATCCATCTGTTCATATTTTCTATTTCTTCATAACTCAGTCTTTGTAGGTTGTATGTTTCTAGGAATTTATCCATTTCTGCTAGGTCCAGTTTCTTGGCGTGTAATTGTTCACAGCAATCTCTCAAGATCCTTTGTATTTCTGTGGTATCAGTTGAAATGTCTCCACTTTCCTTTCTGATTTTGAGTCCTGTCTTTGTTTCAATGAGAATGGCTCAAGGTTTATTGATTTTATCTTTTCAAAGGACGAGCTATTTTGTTGATCTTTTCTATTGTCTTTTTAGTCTCATTTATTTCCACTCCAATCTTTTTTTCCTTCCTTCTCCTAACTTTGGGCTTTGTTCTTTTCTCATTCTTAAGGTGTAAAGTTAGGTTTATTCAAGATTTTCCTTGTTTCTCAAAATAGGTATTTTAATGCTATGAACTTTCCTCCTAGAACAGTTTTGTTGTATCCCTTAAGTTTTGGTGCATTGTGTTTCCAGTTTCATTTTCACAAGGCATTTTTTTAAAATTTAATTTTATTTAATTTTTTTTTTAATTTTTAAATAAACATATAATGTAACCCCACCACCATCTCCCAACACCCCTTCCCCCACCCCCCTCAGTTTGTTTTATGACATTAAGAGTCTCTTTTGGTTTGTCTCCCTCCTGATCCCATCTTGTTTCATTTATTCTTTTCCTACCCCCTTAACCCCCACCCCTGTTGCATCTCCACTTCCTCATATCAGGGAGATCATATGATAGTTGTCTTTCTCCGACTGACTTATTTTGCTAAGCATAATACCCTCCAGTTCCACCCATGTCGCAAATGGCAAGATTTCATTTCTTTTGATGGCTGCATAGTATTCCATTGTATATATGAACCACATCTTCTTTATCCATTCATCTGTTGATGGACATCTAGGTTCTTTCCATAACTTGGCTATTGTGGACATTGCTGCTATAACCATTTGGGTGCATGTGCCCCTTCGGATCACTTATTGTTGAATCTTTAGGGTAAATATCCAGTAGTGCAATTGCTGGGTCATAAGGTAGCTCTTTTTTCAATTTTTTGAGGAACCTCCATGCTGTTTTCCAGAGTGGTTGCACCAGCTTGCATTCCCACCAACAGTGTAGGAGGGTTCCCCTTTCTCCTCATCCTCGCCAGCATCTGTCATTTCCTGACTTGTTAATTTTAGCCATTCTGACTGGTGTGAGGTGGTATCTCATTGTGGTTTTGATTTGTATTTCCCTGATGCCGAGTGATGTGTAGCACTTTCTCATGTGTCTGTTGGCCATCTGGATGTGTTTTTTTTTTTTTTTTTTTTTTGT